>DWKL01005175.1:0-10092 GCA_018249415.1 Phareas burnsi
TATTTTTATTTACAAGTTTCATAGGTCAGCCCCAGTCCCATCCTTTATTAATCAAAATTGTAGTATTATTTCTGAATAACATATGTATTTGTTATAGTCTATTATGCCATATTGTATTGTCCTATTGGATTCCTCATCCAATCCAAAGAGTACAGACTACTATACAAAGGAGATCAGATGGATTATGAAAGGTTTAGTTTCACTCTATGTTGAGAAGGATAGCCTAAACTTATTTTAAGAATTTAGAAGCAAAAGTAATATAGCGTAGCGTGCATATCCTTGCGGATTACGTAGATCCTTAACGATCTACAAAGTTAAACAACGTCGGGTGCAATCGGAAATTGAATGGGTGACCGGTAGAGGCTAAGTTTTCATGTGCGTTTTCGTACTTCGGAGGGCACGTTAAGCTGTCGGTCCTGGTTATCATTGGATAGCAGTCGTTAAACCTTGTCGAATGCCCTGTGGGCTGTTTGAAAACCTCCGACATGTGTTGGCCACTAATCCGTTTCTCTACCAATTTGCATTGGAGCAGCGTGGGAGGTGTGCTCCAGGCCTTTTCCCGTTGTGAGAAGAGACCCGTGCCCAGCACTGGGACATAAAAAGGGTAGCAGCCAAAGAGTAATAAGGAGTTTTCCTCAACCCATGACTGTTCCACTGTCAAGTGCAGTTTTGCATATCTCATACTTCACATGTTTGAGATAGAAAACTTCTGGTTTTGCCACGTCACTCTCGTTCATCATTATAACGAACTGATTAAATTCTAATATTTATATGACTTTAAAAATCAAATGTAGACCGCGGAGTTAGTGTGCTGTGTTGAGCCTTATTTTAATTAGTTTAGAATAAAACAGTGTGCTAGTCGTACGGTCGTATTGGAAAATATATTTGATAACGATATTCTTACAATGCCAAAAAAAACGGTAAAAGAATTTTCTTGCTTCGTGCTTGCTTGCTGAATGACGCAATATTCGTGAAGTGACAAGTATTAATTGAAGTAAGGTATTGTAAACTGTGTATTGTTATCCACATAGCTAATCATAGCAATCAACCGGATATATTCCCCATTAGTTTTAGTGATAACAAGTAGAACCAGAAATGGCATTTATACATTTACGTGCTATAATTTATTATTACTTATATTATGTATTAATTATTTCCTGGCCCAGTAAAATAACAAGTATAATCTCAATGTTGTCTCTACATTAATCAATATTATCTGAAGAAAACGTCTTGTCCGTAGGTTCGTGCACATGTACGTAAAGAAGACGGACGCACTCAGGCTTATGGGTGGAGTCTGCCTGGGAAGAGCGGTCAAGGGCCAAAGGGACCTAGCCCTTGTATCTCATTGTCTTCTGGCGGAGTGCCAGTCCCCGTGCCAGTGTTCTGCAGGTAAATGTCATGACATAGTAAATTTCTCATGGTAAAAGACGCAGAGTAATACCAATTTAAGGATATTTACTGATCCGTAAATCTCGTTATATGGATGTACGCATCGTCTCCTTTATACTCATAAATGAAATGTATATACCATTCAACTCAAGAGCCGAGAAGCTTGTATTAGTTTCCTGGTTTTAGTATTCCCATCCTGTACGTAATTTAGAAATGAATATTTGTTTTTTGACACAACACTCGAGACACGAAATAGGGATAAAAGTTGTCAGGAAACTTTACATACATTTCAATAGGAAACATATAACTCTTGTTTCATGACAATAAAAATATCAAGTTATGCCATGTGTGGATGAAACTTGCTTTTATAGTGTTGTATATGGATGTATTGTCTTTTATTTCAATCCTATCTATACATGTAATCCCATACTAGAATTCCTTCTATTTTGGGTTCAATGGATACACCTGTACAAAAACACCCAGATGCAGAACTTATCATCATTTTCATTTAGATGTCTGGCTAACTAGAAGTGGCCTACAAACCGACATAGTGATTCATAAGTGGTATAAAAGCAATTTTGTTAACAAAAATTATATTACTTGTAATTGTTTTTAACCAGACCAATTGCGGAAGCGGAGCCTCGTATGACATTGTTGTGTGCGGCCGGTGTGAACCTGAATGGTGGTCGCACTCCGGACGGCGGTTGCATGATCGGAGAGAGCGTGTTCTACGCAAAGGATGAGGATAAAGCCGAGAATACTATGTGCTTGGGTAAGTTTGAACATAAAAGCATAAGTTAACTCTAGACCGTAAATAATTTTTGTTCTGATTTCACTAATTTGGCGCCGTACATATGCTTATGTGATAAAAAATAGCAACTATTAAAAATCCACGAACTTTACCTTACGGATTGCCCTAAAAGCTAGGACGCACCTAGCTTTGAGTCCTTGCCAATATTTATTTAAATGACGAATCAATTATTAACGTTGCTAGGATTCTTGCCTTATTTAGCGTGGTTAGCGTTAAATGTCAGCGAAAATTTATTAAATCATAAAGCAATGACTAACCTTTTGATTTACTTTGATCTTATTTTATTTGATATTAATATATTTTAATAATAATACTTTACAGCATAAATTTAAATCAAAGTGCTCTGGCGCCAAAACTTGTAGCAAGTAGTGTGATATAGAACGGAATAAAGAGTTATTAATATTCTACCCAGCATGTTGCTCAATATCATTATATTTGATTGTATTTTTCTTACAATATTATGTTAATTTTGGTACAGCGTACGAGATGAGCAAAGCGCAGTCGGTGCATTCGCCGGAGGTGGAACAGATCTGCAGGCAACTGCAGTCCACGCACCCCGTGGAACACTTGGAGAAGAACCTTTCCTCGCTTGTATGGATTTGCTCCAGCACACAGAACAAGGGCGTAGTTATGGTGAGAATTATTTTTTATACACGCACACATGTTCACACATATCGCTCGTGTTGCGGGGCCTTGGTCACCTTTCATATAATAATAATATTATGATCTTCACTCATGGATATCATTTCGATTTCGAAGATAATGGTGTAAACCATTTGTTTGAGTACTTTATTGTACTTCCGCAGTTCAGGTTCGGCGTCTACTGTGACCATAATTATACCTAGCGCAGGCTAAATTTTAAGATGATTCAGGGGGCGGAAGCTAGTGAGTCGTATGCTCTGTCACGCTCTGATATTATAGATCGTGTTATATGTACCTAAACTTCACTCATGTGCCAGTACAATGTGCAGAGTGATCATAAAGTTTGGTGCAGACTATTGTATAATATTTTAAATTTGTGAACAGATTATTGACGCGAACAATCCAGCGGAGGTGATCGAGTCGTTCTCCGTAAGTGACAAGCACATATTGTGCGTGGCGTCCGTGCCGGGAGCGGTGGACGAAGATTACCGCGAGTATGAGGAGAGAATGTCCGCCGACAACGACACTAAACGCCATTCGGTATGTTTTGGATTATAAAATGTCTTTACTTTGGTGTATATCTGCGTTTATCTACCATCGTATCAACAATTATTGATGGATTGGCGATTTACTGTTGAAGATGCAGTTTTGTTTAAAACATTAAATACAGCTGTTTATTTCTTGTGAAAATTTAATCGAACCATGTGCGTTTATTGTTTAATCCAACCAACCTCTGTTTGTAGATCACGTCGCACTATGTGACTGAAATAATAAAAATAATAGAGAAAGGAATATAATATCGAGATAGATTCTTTAACGTATTTCGCCATACATTTCAAGTAATTTAAAATTATTCCTTGAATGATTCCACTTTATTTTCCCAGTTCTAGGTCTCTCAAGCTTATAGAAATTTATAGAGAACATAATTTTCTAATAACACCTACACAAAGTCGTAAAGGCTCTATGTTCTCTATGGTAGCGTCAATTGAGGCGAGATTATGTGAATGTTTATGTATGTAGTATGTATGTGATAACAAACTTTAGGGCAAAACTGCTTGGATTCACGAAAAACAGTACATATTGCAGATGCTTCTAAACATAAAAGTTCTATTTAAACATAAAGTAGTATTTTCTTAAATAAACATTTGATGAATTTCCATTGAAATATGTCCGAAACACCAATCCACACTTGGCCAGTATAAACTGAGGCCTAACCGTTCTCATCTTAAGGGGAGACCCGTGGGCTGCAATCGGACATTAATGGCTTAATGATGATGATGTTAATGATGATGCTTGAAATTAACTAAATTAAATGAATTCTTTTTAAATTTAACCATCAATGTATAGGTATCAGTGTGGTAGTACAAACAGAATCCTTTATTACGTTTTATTCTAACAGCAATCCTTGTTCTGCGTGGGCAAGAGCGACTCAGTGGACAGCCAGACCAATGGGCTGTCCATCACTAGTGGGGGCAACGGGGAGAACGGTGACAAGGAAGTTATCATTGGAAGTACTAGACTGGTAAGATACTTATTGAGTTATGTGTATATTAATTAACTATCGACCGGATAGCGGCTACGTCTACATTTTAGATTGAATATTTTGATTCCTCACGTCCCAAATTGAGTGAGCAGATTAGGATTTAATAAAAAATAAATGTAATTTGTAAATACGTGTCGTGTACTAACATTACATAGTGAAATCGTATGTGATGCGTGATGGTCTAGAGGTTAAGATTCCGGCCTCACAGTGAGAATCTGGTTTTCCAACACCACATCCACCTCTGATTTTTCGAAGTTATGTGCGTATTAGAAATTAATTGTCACTTGTTTTAACGGTGAGGGAAAACATCGTGGGGAAACCTACACATCTTAGAATTCTTTGTATAGTTCTCGAAGGTGTGGGAAGTCTACCAATCCGCATTTGGCCAGCGTATTGGACTATGGCATAACCCTTCTCATTCTGAGAGGAAACGCTTGCCCAGTAGTGGGACATAATGGGTTGTCGATGATGATGATGATGTGATGGGTGGTGATGTTATCGTAAATAATATATATTTTTTAAACTTTACAATTCAATTCAATACCCCCCCATTTCTGTGTCGAATAATCGTACACTAATCTACAGATCATTCAATTCGTGCTGTACTCACTTATCTATTTTCTTTATAATACAAACACATTTTTCATACAGAAAAGTTTTAGTAAGTTTAACTTTCTGTTTGTCTGTTGTTTCTTCACATTAGTAAATATAATTTCATATCATTATGCGTATTTCTGTTAATTTTGCAATTCACTAATAAGTTTCAGATTGTACTGTGTAATTTGTAATTCATTTATCATTATTGATCAGTCAGCCAGCATTAGCCTCGGTGGCTGGTTGCCCCCTTGATTCACTCACTTAATAATTCACTTCATCGTCATTCATTCACATAGTAACTCAACATTTTCAATACGACGACGAAAACGTCGGAACGAAAAATGTATAGTGCTTTAATAACTCGTAGCTTCTTCGAACACAGCGTAGTGTCACGAGCTGTTAGCTGCGTTACCGCCATGAAGGGATGCGTGTTCAAAATTTATTCGATTGTACTATGCCATAAATCTTTGTCTCTGTTTCGGTCAATAGGGAAACGAAATATATTGTAACATAATGTATGTATACTTTAGACAACGTATGAGTTTATACCACGAATGATTATACCACCTATCATACCACGAAGGATTCTACCGCCTATACCACGAAAAGTCATACCACGAAGGATTCTACCACCTATACCACCAAAAGTCCTACCATCTATTATACCACGAAGGGTTCTGTCACGTATTACACAACGAGAGGTAGAAACCATTTAACATCGGGGACTGTACGCTAGTTTGCTTCTATTACGTAAAAAAAACACAATTGTACTGCGTTAATAGTACCCGCGGAATTGCAGCTACATCGTGCTTTGAATTTATCAGAGCCTTTTTTATTTTTGCGAATCACTAATATTTGTTTTATGTCGGATGTGTTTCCGTCACATATTTATTTAACAGATGCAATTTCACAGTACGGTATTATTACTTAGTAAACATTTTGTGTCCAGCTTTTAGATAAGGTATATTTAGATAGAATATATGTAATCATTTATTGCGAAAAGCAAAACATACAGAAACGGTCAAAAATTTGCTGTTGACGTTTTAGAGCTTTGTACATAGTAAGATAAATGTTGGCTTCGAAATATAGTCTTGTTATTTTATTGAAATAAACACTATTTTGTTCGTATTTTTATAAATTATTTTATAGTTATTCATCTTATAAAAATGGTGGTTGAGCTGATGAACCTTAAACTCCACAATTAAATAATTATAATTATTACCAGTGTTAATCTGCTTTCCATAACTAAGCTTATAGCGATAACACAGACTGGCCACCTCAAGGTAACTGGTGTTGCTATAGATTGGTAGTTATTGGTGTTTGGTGTTACAGTTCGTCCAGCGAGGTACAATCGCTGCCCTCACAGTCCGCCGAAACAATTCTTGTGTTTCGGTTGGAGAGGAGTATTTTTCGGGTCCAACAACGAGCGAGGCGACCATTTTAGTCGTCAGGAGTAGTAATGCATCTACGCACGACCTCAGATAGGACTGTAGTTCTTTTAAAGATTACACGTTGATGCTCATGGAGTGCAGTGGCCATTTAGTATCAAGTGTTTTGCGCACTCGTTTGAGTCTCTCTAACCATAAAAAAAGATATGATTATGTGGTGATATTCCCGCCGTATTTAAACTTGACACATTTTTGTGACTTTATGGTAAGAGGCGTGATGCAAGTTTGCTGCTCCACGCACAAATTTTTAAATGTTATACATATACAATACAATCTAACGACCTAAGTTTTCAAAGTAAAAAAATTGTCTTAGCACGCGTCATAAAATCTTCCATTTTTGACCGAAAATAAAAATAAATGCAACCATTTCCGAGTTTAGCCCTACAGAATTGCGTCTACTTAAGAAATCGGGTTTTAATTTTTGGTATCGTACTAATAAATATATATAAATATATAAACTGGGATTTAGAGATAACATAGTGCCGAAAATAGTATATATCGATGCAGGTTCAAGCAACTTTGCTGACACCACCAAGCACTCCAGTGAAGGAGCCTCCGCCGCCCACCAACGAAGTGCCCAAAGAGTCCATCACCGAAGCGGACGAGGTGAATACGCCTGCGGGAAGCCCGCCGCTCAGTTCCACTCCTGTTAATGGTAAATATAACGCTACGATTATTATACCCTTAATTAGTGGACAATGAAAATGACGTTGATAAAAATAGCAACCAAATAATGGGTTATTTTCGACGAAAAAACTTTGAAAAAAATAACAACCAAATATTGGGTTATTTTCAACGAAAAAACGTTGAAAAAAATAGCAACCAAATATTGGGTTATTTTCATAAAAAAAAAACAAATCTATTATAAATAATGGACATGTACATGTTTCCGTATTTTAAAATTTTCTGACTAAATAAAACATGCAATATCATAGATATAGTCATGATTTATCTAATTAAGTATATAATCAAAGTAGCTATAATTCCAAGACTTTGTATGATCACAAAGGGTCTAAGTGTTTATATAGCTAATCCAGAAGGGCCTTCGTGTGTGACCTTTACAAGATAATAATACGTTGATATTTAAATTCAAAAATCTACATATTGCCTAAGTCAAAATGCTATTAATAATGCAGTTCACTGGTCACTGTAATTGTCTTATTTAAGTTAGACTAAATTTTAAGTTATTGGATTGACTTCTGTTAGTTATGTGTGGAAGTGATCAATTATCATGAATCTATAGTAAAAATTCTATATTATTCAGATTTAACTTCACAATACGTGTGTGTACGCAAATTGTTGATTTTAAAACTTAAAACTGGTTTCTGAAATTTATTTAGCACAATTTACATTAGTAATTAAGGTCATAACTGTTGATTAACTGAATTTTCTCTTGTTATTTGCACTTTAGCACGACAAAATATAATGCAGGAATTTATCGCAATATCTCGAATATGGATCAAAATGTGTTTGATATTCGTGCGCAAACAAATCAGTGTGCAAACGAACGGGCCGACTGCCAAAATAAATACAAACAAAAATACGTGCGAATTACGGAGCAGCTAAAAATCAGCGTTACTCCAAGCGGCAATATTTTCGAGGCGCGAGTATCTTGTACTTCGTTATGTTTATTAACGACAGAGAACTCTTGGCGTTATGTATACTCAGAAATAATGATGTGCAGAATGCACGCAAAGATAAATCAAAGCTCTCCATTAAGATATTTCACTAGCGTTATAAAAGTAGTGAACGAGCGTAGTAGTGGTCACTGCCGCAAATGGACACGCCAACGCCGTGTAGAATAAGCGTCCTACGTGAAGTTGATTACACATACTACTCTTGAGGGCTAAGATGTTACGAAAAAGTGAATTTTCTGACCACACCTTCAAAACAAAATGAATGCAGCTGTATACTGCTGTAACAAAGTAAAAATAGGTGCATCGGTGGTGTCGCCGTAGCCGAATAACAGATAATTCTATCACCTTCATTATAATCACAATATTAAAAAACAATTTTCTTGTAACAACTTGATAACTAATATATAATGCCTCTTAGAAATAGCAAGTGTTAGGCATTAAATCCCAAGAATAAAAAAAAACGTATCTAGGATTCGAATTCAGCGTAGGAAGTGGACATTCTTACGCTGGTATAAATTTATCTGATATTTACTGCTTCACTCATATTTATACTCAAGTGCAGACGAATTTAATGTTTATGCCTTTATGATGTTCCATGAAATGAATTCCTTATACAGAGGATATATGGAAAATATTAGAGCTTCTTGTTATAAAGTATGATCACTATGGTTTTTCGCCTGTCAATAACATTAGTTGATAGCTTATGTTTTATCATATAATCCTATTTTGTAGCGACAGAGGTAGAGCAACAGCGCGTTTCGCCCGAGCCGGGCGTGGATGCGTTCGCCCAGGAGCAGTGCAACGCGGAGAGTCGCGCGGACGTTGCGCAGGACCGCAAGATGTCCACCGTGATGGCGACCATGTGGCTGGGCACCAAGAGCGGGAACCTGTACGTGCACTCCGCCATGGGCAACTACAGCAAGTGTCTGGCTAGGTGAGTTAACTTAATGAAAGTCGAGGATTTAAAGTAAAAATTTAATTATTAGCTGAATTTATTGATTTATTTGGTTTGAAAATGTATGGTTTCCAATATTATCCTTTGCATATATGTATATACAAATTTTATATTATATTATATTATAGTATTTAATTTAAATTATGATAATGACAATTGGTGAACATTATTATTGAATTATATTATATGTTTACATTATTTTCAATTAATATTTATCCACTGCTAGATATGGATATCCGATATTTGGCCTTTTGAATTTAGTTTTCTTTTAATCCAATATTTTTGGATCAAATTCCATTTTTTTTAAAGAAAATCCTTATACATAGGTGTTATAATTGGATATATTTATACAATTACATTTTGTGTTCATTGATTTAAATGAATGTATTAATTAAAATATTATAGACTATATACTTAAGCATATTTAGCGTATCAAGCTCATATAAATATTATACATACTCACATATTTTAGCGTGTACGTTATATTTACCTACGGGACTGCGAATAAAAAGATTGCATATTATCCAAAGTTATCAATAAGTTCAAAGTTACTATCTATATTACCTGTATCGTAGGGTGAAACTCAACGATGCGATTCTTTCGATCGTGGCCTGCGCGTCCCGTTGTATAGTCGCCCTCGCCGACGGCACGGTGGCAATATTCGCGCGAGCCGCCGATGGCCAGTGGGACTTCACACAATACTGGCTCTTAACCCTCGGAGATCCGAAATGCTCTGGTGAGTATGCTCACGTTTTTGTAGGCATTACAGCTCTTTGGGACTTCGTTGTGGCAGAACTACCACCAGACCCATTTCTGCTTCAAACATGAACAACATTGTTCCGATCTGAAATTTGAAAGGTATGGTAGGGCAGACCAAAGGCGTTTTAAAATAGTTTTCAGATTATGTGAGGCATATAGAAGCAAACAAGACCAGTATAAAACGCGTGCAATATAAGGTTGATCAAAGAATCAACCTTATTTTTATTTTTTTTGATTTAACAAATTTTTGTACACAAAACACATAAAATAGATAAACAAACAAGTAAACGTAGTACAAAGGACTGCTTATT
>DWKL01005176.1:0-10091 GCA_018249415.1 Phareas burnsi
GGTTCAGTTGAAAGCTCCTTGCAACCCTTTCCGTCTTTTATGTTATGTCTTTCTTATATTTAGCGCTAGTAAAATGATAGATTGACCTATTGATAGTAAGTGACCATCCTCGCCTGTGAATTTGCGACACTATACGAGTCGACAATACATCGATGTCGTCGAAAGAGTTTTGCATTATGTCATGACTATTTGTCAAAACCATTAGAAGCGAGTTGACAGAAGAAGGGTTGAAAGGATCTTCTATACGTTTTCTCTCTCTTTTTTAATAACGTAAAGAGTACTCATGATATGCGTTTTTTTAATTGCCTATATTTCGAACTAGTTGTAAACTGTCACAGTTTCGCCGTGACCACGATCCATGCAACTGGGTCGATGGTCGTCACTGCAGTTTTTAATTGCCTATCAATATAGGCAATTAAAAAACCGCATATCGTGATTGGTCGTTACGTAATTAAAATGTATAATTTCCGCGATAATATTAATTTAAAATCATATTTTTTTCTCCCTATTTCTTTCTCTTATTAATGTTACTATGCATTCAGCATTGACAATTTTTACAACATAACCTATATCCTAAAATTCTCTAAGTTTAAAAAAAAATCAAAATGGGGTTAAACCGAAAACCTTTTAAGGTTTTAGAAACAGAGCAACCACGATATAAATATTAATGGTATGGCTAATAAAAAATTTATTCACAGACAATTTAGAATGTAGTCGATGGTATCCATAGAATGTTTTAATTGCTCTCCACTCGAATCGAGATACACTTCGATAATCGATTATCGTATGTCGTTTATGGTCCTACGGTGTTTTTGGAAGCAACATACCTACCACATAGCGAAGGAAATGGGCATGTTAATGACGGAAATATCAATTTAAATATCTGAACTCAGACTTCGACTTCAGAAGAACTACCTATATCTGTTTTGTGCTTTAAATTCTCCTGTGTTTTGCTTTATGAGGTAATGGATAAACTTCTTCACGAGATCGTACAACTTGCTCCTCATGAGTAACGACGCATCCTCGCCCAATCTCAGGACTTCTAGCCTATCGTATTTGGGGTTGAATACATATGTCCATGGGTGACATTGTGACATGGGTGACAGGGGTGACATGGGTGACAGTGGTTCATTGCTCCGACATAAAAACGCAAACATTATAACCCATCAGATGATATGTGATCAACACCTGTGGACTGATGTTACCCTCATCATTTGAAAGGAAGATAGAATTCTTCGTATTCTGCATTGGCCTCGCTGCGTATTTTATGTTTGTAAAGTAGCAAACGAGCATGCAGTCCATCTGATGTTAACTGGTCACCACAGCCCATGGACACCCACATCCAATCCCAAACAAAACCGAAGTTCCGTTTGAGGTTGTATATGGATGCGTCACTACTCCTGAGGACTATGATGGTCGCCTCGCTATATGTGTATCTGCTTCTTCCGTATAACCAAATCAACGATTCGAAAGCGCAATGATATAATTAAAAATTGTATACTCGAAATTAAATGAGTGTGAAATGCCGTATAAGTGCGGTCCGACCACCAGACTACAATATTAACAGACACCGACAAACATGTAAACGTTGGAAACCAGTTAAGAGCAATCCAAATTAATGGATTTGTCATCGCTATTAATTTTATAGGAATTAATATGCGAGCGGCGAACGCAAAGAGGTTTTTATCAAAATTGACATTTAATGGAGTCCGGACGACGTATTGACGACGACGGTGAATTGATTGACAAATTGCGTGACGAATCCAAAATAGGTGGGTTTCTCAGTGTATCAGTTATAAAAGTCGCGTTTTGGTGTGCGGCCATAAAATGCGCGGATAACTTCAAATGTTGTCCATGTAAATATAACTTTTTTTAAACTCGTCTTTTTATATGATGTGACGTGCTTTTACTGTCCACCTTTGTTGTGTCAACCTTTTACTGTCCCACTGCCTTGCTCCGTTTTTTTTCATGGCACAAAAGTAGCAATCAAGCATGGAGTCCACCTGATCGTGAGTAGTCACTGCAGTCCACGGACATTTATAATTACCCCAAACAGAATGAAAGTACCAGAAGTTAGCCGCAGATGGGTCGCTACCCCTAAGCATTAAGTTGAAACTGTTCTTGTTGATTAGTGTCTCTCCCTTATTCCAAAAAACCAGAACATGTTGAAATATTATAAAACAGAAATGGTTTGGCGGTGGTGCTTTCAGGGTCAAACCAGAAAGTGTTCTACGAATTTTTCTCTCGTCTCGTCTCATCCCATAATATAACAAGAAAGATTTTACTGCCATAATTTACCTTATTTCCCTAACAACGAAATAGTAGATTTTTCATACTTTCGAAAACATCATACAGTACTCTCAGACATGAAGGTTTCCTCAACATAATTTCCTTCAGCGTTGACTCCTTTGCAATACTTGCAAACCTTAGAAGTATGAGCGTTTGGAGATTTCACTAATAATACTCTAATATCCAATAAATCATATAAGACACGAGGTCTATCTCAAGCCATCACAGATGTGTTGCTACCTGTGAGGTTAAAGCTTTAAGTATAGATCAC
The DNA here is from genome assembly GCA_018249415.1 of Phareas burnsi. NCBI lineage: Eukaryota > Metazoa > Arthropoda > Insecta > Lepidoptera > Hesperiidae > Phareas > Phareas burnsi. Next base: position 2,561 of record DWKL01005176.1, read on the forward strand.
ACCCTTCATTCTAGAATACAATCGAACACTACTGCTGTAAAAAGAAAGGAGGTGTGGACGTGATACTGTGCCCGTCCAAGAAAGTAGAGTAAATAAACCACCTTCATAAATTTCAAATCAATTTCTTATTATACCAACCGTTATTGAATATATTTGTGCTCAGGATTATGGAAATGGCCCTTAACAAATGGCCACTGAAAGCGATACATATCCAATATTACCATCATATCACTCTAAATATCATATCAAAATACTCATAAAGACTAATTCTACCCACCCTAATACAATGGGAATAGAGCAACTATGTATAGGAATCCTGAAGCCATCTTCCGACACCAGCATCGGTCCCTGAACCTCATCTGCACAAAATATGGTTGATGTACCAAGCGCAAAGTATTGGTCGCCAATACCAGAACAAATATCTTTTGGCTCCATTATATGACCAGTTTAATAATATCAAAGTATTTATCTATCATATTTACATGTGTGGGGCACGAAGGACCATACGTTTCCGATAACAAAAAACATTATCAGGAAATTCACTATTCATTTAATATACTAATATTTAATATAGTTTTTTGTTAAGATTGTGGTTTTTTCTTTTTCTTTTGTATATATTTATATGTATATATAATTTTTTTTCGTGTTGTCAGTGATAATGTATAGACCTACTTTATTTATTAGTTATAAGTTTATATAATATCAATCTGCATCGGAAGAGCGTAGTAGCGTAAGTTCAAGGATACCCTTAAGGGACAGGACCTATCTTCCCTGTGACATAAATAGTGTTGTAACCAAAAAGCCGACTGAAGCGTTTTTTTTAAAACGCAACCTCTCTGCTCAGCCTTATTACATGTTACATTTCCGCTCTTTTTATGGCCCGACTAGAAGAGTTGTAAAAGTCGTTGTTAACAGAGAATTTCTCACGACAGGTCGGTCTGTTCATTATTAGTCAATCTGTTTTATTGAAATATCCAGCCGCCGTTGATCGTGGGTTTGTCAATTTCTTTAATCGATCCGGCTTCGACGGTCCGCTTAGAACGATACTGCCCGGATAATTAGCGGCGTTCACTGTTTTTGACTGAGTTCCGAAAAAGAGAGGTTTTGAATTCGTATATTTTAAGGTTCCATTATTAAATTGCAAGAACCCTTGTATTTCCAGCTTGCTTGCTGTCCTGTATGTCATAGGTATTTTGCTCAGAGACTAATCACACAGTAATGATGAAATTAGGAATGCCTAGTGTTCCATAAACCGCTATACAATTAAATTAAAAGTATAATATTCAAATTAGGAATTAAAAAAATAAGGTTAGCACTGTACATATGGGCTTTCATTGTGAAAGTTAGAGAGTTGATATGATGTCTCTGAGCGAAATGTCTGACATACAGACGGAAAGCTCGAAATACAAGGGTTTTTGCGATCTTATTATCTAACCGTAATATATACGATTTCAAAACCTCTCTTGTTCGGTACTAATTTAAAAAAAGTGAATTCTTCATAAATATTACCACTGACTAACTGCCTGTGGGATCGTTTGTTCTATAGCAAGTTCCAAGCCACTGACTATGGTAGTCAGACAGTCAGTCAGACATTAAATGATTATGTTACTGACTTTACATTATATTATTATCCATAAATGACATTTCAATATTTTCTGATAACCACATTCATTCACTATACAACGCACACATCCACAATTAAGCCTAAATGATTTTTGTTATAGGCCTACAGAAAGTGCAAATGCATATCAAAATGGTAATATTTATGAAGAATTGTCTTATAAAATTTTACAATAATGGCTTAGAAACCTCACACATCGCTTTTAGTGAAACTTTGTGTTTATCGTGTGAGGTCCGTCACCTTAGAATTAATTTAGGCGGATGTATACAACCTCGTAAGTACCTACAATCTATATATATAAAATTAAAAAATGTCCTGACTAAGACATCAGCTCGAAAAAATCTAATAAGGTAACTAAAAATATGAAATTTAAACACCCATTTCCTATTTAAAATTTCAATAATTATAAACGTTAAAATATGTTACGTATAAATAATACTGTATATACATAAAAACGATTTTAAATGCTGAAAATCAGCTCTTAAAAGATGGAAGGGAATGTGAAAGCTTGGAATATTTCTTTTTTATGATAGAAGAGTAGGAAACGAACTAGCAGACCATCTGATGTTATGTTGTTACTGCAGACCATGGACACATCTAACTCAAACAGGACTGGAGCCCTATCTGAGATTGTACGTAGATGACTCTCTCCTAAGGACTGAGATGGTCGCCTCACTGGTAAACGTAATCGACAAACACATTTTTTCTTCTCCAATCGAAACACAAGTATTCTTTACGACGGATTGTAAGAACGGTAGTGGTACTTCCCCGGCCGAAAAATAGTTATACAATCTACAAAAAATACTTACATAAATTTTAATAAACACCTACATAAATTCAATAAATATCTATAAAAAACACCTACATAAATTCAATAAATACCTATAAATTACCTACATAAATTAAATTGTGAATTGAAAATACTTACTCATAATGTAGAAACTTTATGTTTTCAGTTACTACATTCCTACATACAGTATTTTTGGACAATCAATCCTTAACGGGGACATGCCACGCAAACAAAACCACGGACGGAGCGAGTGATAAACATTGTTTGATTTACATGATGTTTGTGAAATTTTTTGAATTATTCATGCCAACAAAATTTTATTCACATTTGATAGCTTCACGGCAAATTTTAATTAAGCTTTCCTCCGCATAAAAATATAGGGTTGATTACTTTACGATGTGAAAATTGATTACGCGGGAGCATAATGTACCACGTATAAATATATGCAATAAAATTAAAACGATTGCCCTCTATAACAGATAGGCTGTAGTTAATTAATATTATAGACACTCTATGTATCTTTATTACGTAATTCACGTTTCCGGGTACCCGCGCACTGTTTTCAAATTTTTAGGCAGAACCCGGGAGATTAGGATTTCAGGGTTAACCCGGGATTTCAGGGTATATAAGAGTATAAGAGGAAGAGGTATGTACCCTACCCGGTGGACCAATGGGGTGGACGAACTAAGTAACACGAGATTCCAAGATGCCTTGGACCTCGCACAAGATCGTGCAACATGGAAAAGCGTATCCGAGAAAACTGTTATATTTGGTCCCGACCCCAGCTATGAAGACTTGACGACGAAGAAGTTATATGTGTCGCTCCCCGTAATGTCTTCTAGCGTCTATAAAATTCTTATCAAAAGCACTTCAGCCGTTTTTTAAATAAAATAGAACATGCAGAATGTTATTTGTGTAGATTATAATTATAGTAGCGTTTGAGACGAAAAAAATGATATAGACATCGAGATCCAGAGCAGAAAACTAAATTCATAATTTAAATGTTTGCTTGGCCGGGAATCGAACCCGGAACCCATTGCGTGTCCGATCGATATGATAGCCTATAGTAAATTGATCATAAATATATTTTTTATTTTATAATGAAATATTATTTTCTTTTCTAGAAGTACAATCTAAGTCCTATTGGGATTAAGTGGGACTTAAGTGACCTACTTCAATTTCTACCCATCCAACTTCCGAACGTACCCGACGTTGCTTAACTTTGTAGATCTACGCAAGCCGCAGGCAGGTCTATGCGTACTTCACACATATTTTCTTATTATAATCTTGATATCTTAGATTATCTACAGAACTAAGTGGATCAATACTTCCCGGGGAATATTGATATTACTTTGTAATATTAAAATGCTGACAATCAGCATTCTAATATTAGAAGGAAATATAAATATTCGTTGCCATCCCTGATGTTGAGTGTTGGCATGAAGTTCGGTCACCATCGAGCTGAATCTCAACCCGCCCCCCCCCGATGGTAGGGAGACACCCAGCCCAAGAGCTCGCGCGGGACGGTCTCCCTTCAGGTGTGATTTGAGTGGGTCAAGCCATAGCGATGTTGACCTGTTTATAAAACGCAAACAGAGTCACGCGATATCTAGTCTAAATATATATTATATAAGAAATATATAAGTTATTAAACAGTGCCTATCGTATACCTACTATACAAATCTCTAACACGAGATCCGGTCAAACTTTGATCTCAATTATAAAAGAATGCACGACATTGACATTAAACTAAGCAGGAACATATCTCTATGCCCGCAATCACATCGCTACCAAAAGCGTATTATCATTAAATTTATTTAATTTGCGCCTCTAATTACATACCATCTTCATAGAACGTGAGTTATCGTGACACCTTTGACATACAAGGTAGTCTTTTATGGCACCGTCATTGCTTGTCAGATATTCGCTGGTAACCTTTTGTGGCTGGAGATTTTAAAGATATTCGGCAGATACTAACTTCCCCCGCTGTCGCCTGTGCTGTGACCCGTGGAGAGGGGCAGTGAAGCTCAATACAAAATGGAAACACGTTGCGATTATCGAAAAGTAGTAATCAGGTGTAATCATAGAACTTCGAATGGTTTTTTCTTAGAATGTTTTTTGTTGTTTTTCATCTTCGATCCAATGTCAAAGATCGTCGTACGTATTGACATTAAATTAAAGCATAATTATTGGATTCGAGGTTCCGTGTCCTTGATAATAAATGGATGTATGATTATATGGTTTTTTAAAGGATTGAATGACCGGTGAACACGTTAGGTTGTTTCATATGGATGTGTTATTAACCGTCAAGATCCGGAACGTAGAAAGAAGACAAGGTTTGGAATTTATGTTTTCACTATCCTTTGACAATTTACTTCACGCAGTGGAGATCCGCAAAATCCAACACACTTTTTAAAGTCATATTAGAAATTAATTATAACCGATACTAGCTATTTTGTGGGTAAGGTTCAAATAATGGTAAGATAAGTAAACAGTGGAAAACTTTTTGCAATATACACCCGTGCAGAGATCTAAGATCATATGTGTTGTCTCATGATCAAAATACTTTAATTTAATTCAGTTTATAAAGTTGATTTTTGTAAACATGTACGTCCTGGCTTCTATCTCAAGTAAGGAAGGCACAGCTCCATCTCCTATTTTTTCTTTATTACTAATTTCTTCTTAAATTAAACGAAAAAACTATGTGTGTACAATTAATTCCATGAAATTCACTTAATTAAAATTTGTTCACTTCATTAGAGCTTTTTATACTCGTCTATGTCATGGCATCTATATCAAACTTTTCTTGGAGCTACTCGGAAGGCACGGCCGCCACACCTATGTTATACTTATTACACATTTTTCCTTATATGATCTGAAGAAATTAAGTGTGTACACATAATTCCAGCTGAAGTTCACGCAATTGAATAACTGATGTTCACTCAATTGAAATTTGTTCACTTCATAAATAAGTTTTGTATACTCGTCATTATCACGACATCTATTTAAAGGTGGGAAAGACTTCCTTGATGCGACTCGGAGGGCACCATAGCCACACCTTTTTTCTTATCGTTTCCTTGAAGTAGCAGATTAAAAGCTGTGTTCTAGTCTTAAAGGTGTGGTACGGAAGACACTCATAGGAAGTGTTCCAACTTAGTCATCAGAGTAGCAACGAACCTGTAGCCACCCTGGCAGGTATAAACGTAGGATGGGTAGGCATTATATCTTATGTAATTTTGGTCGCAGATGTCCATGATGGTGTCCGAGACAACTAACACTTAGGTAGACTGTATGGTGTTGCTATTTTGGTGTAATAAAAAAATAAACGGACTTTCTTCAATAAGAAGGCAAAGCTTTCGCATAAGATAAGTTTATCTCACACCAAGTTTACGTCATTTTACAATTAACGCTAAAAATGGTAGGACAATTTTTCATATTCATCTATTAACATACAGCCCAGTGGTGGGATAGTAATTTGTTAATCATGGTCATCAAGGTCTTCATAACCTGTCAAACCCCTCAAAGCGTTTGATCGCAGGATGTTTTTACGTACTTCTTTGAAGCTTGACACGTTTTAATTGACAGATGCTTTCTATACATCTCTATATATTCCTGGGACTATTTATTAAAGAGCTGTGACACAGTATTTCCTTGATCCTTAGTAGAGATCTACGTAGTAGAGATTATATGTCTAATAGATGGTAGAACTATAGTTCATCCGGGAAAGTACCATTGCCGCCTTAATAATCCACCGTGAAGCAATTCTTGTGTTTTGGTCGGAGAGGCGTGGTTGTCGGTTCCGCTTACATCCGAAATGTTCATCCTCGGAAATAATAACGCATCAACATACGACCTCATATAAGACTATATTTAATAGGTGGTAGAATAATCGTTCATCTGGGGAAGTACCACCGCCACCCTCATAATCCGCTGTAAAGCCGTTGTTGTGTTTCGGTTGGAGAGGTGCGGTTGCCAGGCGCACATATAGCGAGGCGACCATCATAGTCCTCAGGAGTAGTGACGCATCCATATACAACGTCAAACGGAATTTCGGTTTTGTTTGAGGTTGGATGTGGGTGTCCATGGGTTGCGGTGACCACTTAACAATCAATAACATCAGGTGGCCTGCATACTCGTTTGCTACTTCACAAATATAAAAAAAGCATGTAGTTGCGAGCAATGCAGTCACCTGATGGTCAGTAGTCAATAACGTTCATGGACGTCTTTTATCCAACCCAACCTAGTCTTGAAGTTTTATCGCAGGCAGATATCTAAATGATGAATTTAGATTTCTTTTCTGGGTCTGGATGTTTGTGTACTTGGTTTGTATGTCCATGGCATCCACGATACAGTGTAAACATCCTAGGGGGCTTTAAAAAATAGTAAGCGTTTATAAAAGAAAAAAAAAATCTTCCTGAAATATTCACTGAACGCAGACATGGGACTGTTAGGCTCAACCCTTCTTACATCCTACTGTTGGACATGGGTTTCCCTCATATCTGGAGAAGGCCTTGAACATTATCCACTACGTTGCTTCAATGTGGAGTGGTGGAGAAATGGGTTAGTCGTTAACCCGTGTCGGATGTTTTCAAACCGCCCACAAAGCCCCCGACAAAGTTTCACGGCTGCTATCCAATGATAACAGCCGGGACCGACAGCTTAGCGTGCCTTCTGAAGCCTGGAAGCGTGCATACATTTTAGCCACTAGCGGCTTTTAAACCGTACTGTTGAACATATTATAGTTTTCTATTTGAAAGGGTTGGGAGAAAGTGGGAAAAGGGAGAGGTAGGCGGATAAGGGGGAAAGTTGCAGTTTCGCCCAGCAGTGGGCAACCGATGCGGACCAAATATAGCTCGTGGAGAAACGTAACATCGGATAGAATTACGAGCGAAAGTGCAAACATTTTAGTTGGTAATAAAATTACTGTTTGAGCAATCAAATTTTACTTACTTTTACTTTTGACATTTTTGACATTCAATACTTATTTTGTTATGTTAGAAGAGTAGCAAACGAGCGTGCAGACCACTTGATGTCAAGCGATCACTGCAGCCTATCGACATCCACCTCTAATTTCAAACAGGACTAAAGCCCTATCTGAGGTCGAACATAGATGCATTACT
>DWKL01005177.1:0-10091 GCA_018249415.1 Phareas burnsi
CATAGAAGTAACCAAAGAGCATGCAGACCAGGTGGTGCTAGGATCACTTACCATCAGGTGATGGTAAGTGGTTATTGCCACCCATGAAATTTGTATGACTACAAACTTGCGTTACTACTCCTATGGACTAAGATTGTGGCCTTGCTTTAACTGTACATGGCAACTGCAAAAATATCCCTGATGACTAAGATGGAATGCCTTGTACCGGTGTTTCTTTTTATCACACCCTTTAAACGATAACACAGCAGCGTTTATACCGCTGCTATAAGCCACAAATAGGTGTGGCACTGGTGACTTCGGATTTAAATCACGAAGTATCCTTCCATCTTCACCCTTATTAATATAGATTAAGCACTTTTTGCATATTAGGTGGGGACAACAGTGTACGTATTAGACCCTATAAATAACGTTGTCATATATTGTTTAAGCATTTACAATCTTTGACTAATATTTACGTGCTAAGACAAATATGACCACGCACCTTCACTGTGTATTTATGGATGCTCAAATACGGACAAGGTTTATGTCCAGCCATTCTGGTACTGTATATTAGGATTTAGAAACATGAAACATTATTGCAGCGTATTATTCTAAATTTTATTATATATGCTTCTAATATGTTATCAAAAAGTTAGTATATGTAATAAATGAATTTCATTTAAGTAATTTTTATTATACGGTCATAAGTTTTAGTAAATTTTTAGTGAGCATTTAAATACTAACAGGTAATGTCATAAGTTTAATTAATTGTATAAAGAGTAAAGCTTTATTTAGAATGTAGCGTAGCTAAAATACAAGTATTATCTATGATTATTGTCACCTATATTATCAATCTTACAAATAATAAATCGTCCCCAATCTATTTTAAATTAATTAAAGTAAATGTGTTAATTAAATTGAAAACCATAAAAATATTTTGTTATGAATATTCTTGTGCCGCTTTTTCTGAATAAACGAAACATCTTGCGGAATTTATAGACATTAAAAAAAATTCAGTAAAAATTTACTTTGAATATTTTTTTTACGACTTTGATTTCAATAAATCTAAACATAGAATAGACTTGCGTCCTCTAGTTTCTTTGTATTTTAATATGACGTATTTTTATATTCCTTCTAAAAAATATTTTGAAGATAGTTATTTATAATCAGTGCAATATATTATAAAGGCCAACCAAAACTTATAGGTAAGTGATTCGAAACACCTTGTTTATTGTAAATTAAATATTATTGAATATGCTTAAATGTGTTAATCATGAAACAGAAACTGATTTATTGTTCAATGTCAAACACTGCCTTGTTATCTGTGTACATTGTGTACACAGCTTAAATAAGGTTGGGGCCTGATGTTTTGTAACGAACGTGTACTTAAACTTAGCTCAAGCACCAGCTCCCACATACAATAATGTACCTTAAAAATATTTATATACTTGTTATACTAACATAATATCCGTACCTATGTTTGTGGCTATGAATATATGAATTTGAATTATTCTATTTGTAGCTACGTAAAAGGCATTAGCCCGCTCTTGATAATAGCTAAATGTTGCATTACACTTCGCAACTCTTAATTACTGTAGCCCTACGTTATGGCTCTTTAACACATTCTAACGCAACCACAAACGAAATAAATGTTTCAAATGTTATTATTATAAAAATAAATGAAGGTCGTTGAAGCACACAATAGCTACAGTATTAAGCAAACCGTATGCAGATCACCTGATGTATGATGTATGGTCACTGTCACCTATGAATCTCTGTTTCCAAATAGAAAAGATTGAAGTCGATTACATCTTTTTTTTATTTGAAGAGTAGCGAACGAGCGTGCGGGTCACACGATGTTAAGTGGCCACTGCAGCCCGTAGATATTTACGTCTAACGTTAAACAGGACTGAAGTCCTATCTGAGGTCGTTAATAGATGCGTTACTATACCTGAGGACTAATATAGTCGCCTCGCTGTAAGTGTACCCGACAACCACTCCGACCGAAACAAGAATTGTTTCACGGCGGATTACGACGGTGGCGGTAGTATTTCCCTGGATGAATTATAGTTCTACCGCCTATTAAATTGATGAAGTGCTTCTACGTGGTTAACCCCTTTTATTTATCAGACGGTGTTAAATCTTAATACTGCTAGGTAGGTCGTAATAAGTAATTTAATACTCATGAATTGTGGCTTACGTCCGAGCTATAAAGATGTATTAAGGCTGTGTTGAGGCTGTTAAAGTTTTGTTGATTTTATTTTGGACAAACAGGTCTCTGAAGGCGCATTTTATTTATAATTTTATTATTTGCAGTGTATGATAAACTTAAGATGTACTCGTAATATTTAATATATTATGTCGACGGAGTATATAGACATAAGTTAGTGTTCAAACATCGACCGTTTTGCATACAGGTGTTATAGTTAGCACAAATTTTCGCAATTTTTTCTACGTCCATAAGGACATGAAGTGACCTTTATATTTGGGAACGAAGATAATTGTATTATAAATATAGTATCGTTTAGTATCTTGTGCCAGTTTAGGCGATATCTTTTTTTAATTTAAAGTATAATAGTTTAGGCTATAGGTAATAGTTTAGGCGATAGGCAATAGTTTAGGCGTTAGGTAATAGTTTGTGCGATAAGTAATAGTTTAGGCGGCAGGTAATAGTTTAGGCAATAGGTAATAGTATAGGCGATAGGTAATAGTTTAGGCTATAGGTAATAGTATAGGCGAGAGATAATAGTTTAGGCGATAGGCAATAGTTTAGGCTGTGCTATCAGTTGTGTAGACTGCCGACTACATCGACGCTTTAGGTAATCTTGCTGCAGTCTCAACTTTTCTCAATCACAGAAGCGTTCTAACTTAGTTCTCAGGTACAACTCATATTCTATTTTGAATTAGTTATAGAGGCGTATGGATGACAAAACTACTTAACATCAGTTGGACTTCACCCCCGTTTGCTATTTTTGTTACATAAAAATAAATAGGTTTACAATGTTTCAGAATGGATAAGAATTCCATCAATGCGCATTGGAGCAGCATGGTGGAGTACGCTCCAATTCGGTCCCAGTTGTGAGGAAGAACCTGCGCCCGGCAGTAGGGCATAAAGAGAGTTTGAGCCATGTTAAGTGTTATTTTTACAGCACAAAAATAGCAATCAGGCTTGCTGAAATGGTCACTGTCGCTGATGGACATTTTTCCAATGATGATTTTGGATAATAGACAATGATTTTACCCCTTCATAAAAGTAGCCATAGATGTGTGCTATCCTCGAGGACTAAGTTGGAACGCTTTGTCTGTCTCTCATTTACCACAATCTTCAAACCAGAGCAATAGCAATTAAGCAAATAGGTGTGGTGGTAATGCCTCCAGAGTCGAATCATGGATGTTTCTACCACCTTTGGCGGGCATACGAGGTTTCGCTTCTAACATGTATAGATTTAAATAGCGACTACTTACGGATCAACACCACCGGCCGCGTAGTACAACACGGTGAAGATGCAGTAGGCGAGCGCGAAGTATAGTGGCTGCATGACGTGGAGCAAACGGCTTGGGTGCGCCGAGAGAGTCAGTTCCACCAGCATCACCAGGGAGTTCACTCCATGCAGCATGATGTCTAACGTTGGATTCGGGCTGTAGTTAACTTTCTTCACAGCTGTTGGCGGAATAGCAAAAACGCACGATTGTATTATAAATGGTTAAATGATATTAAAAAGTTTAAGAAGGTCTTTCGCCCAATAGCGCATAAACAGCGGAAACGTCCGATGCTCTCCTGAAATTTGTTTTGTTTCCGAATCCACAGTTACTGGATAAAATAGCTCACTCGGGCCAAAGGATTCCGAGTGAAATAAGGGTATCGACTGATTTAGTCGATTTGTGTGATGGACTATGGAAGATTAGTCTTAGAGTTTTGTAGAACGGGTATGTGAGCAACTGTAATCTTATCAAATCAAGCTCAACAACAACAGCGTTTTTGTGTGTGCATGTAACGATTTTAATATGGCATATACATATAGGTCTGACCTGGAAGTTATTTCCGTTATATAAAGTAAGTAACTAATAAATTTATAATTGCACCAAATATATGAATCCTATCTGATCGATCAAATAAGTGGGTCACAGACAAGTTGTATTAGCATCTCTGTCTTGTCTACCGCACCTTTCAAACTAGAACACACCTCATAGAACGCAGCTTACACTAAGAACTATGAAGGTGGAACAACATGATTTTGATAGAACCTGGGGAAGTGCCACCGCTGCCTTCATAATCCACCGTGAAGCAATTTTCGTGTGTCGGTTCGAGAAGTACGGTTGCCGGACACTTACCGCGAGGCGACCCTCTTAGTCCTCAGGAGTAATGACGCATCTATGTACGACCTCAGACAGAACTTCAAGGTTGTCTGAGGTTAAATCAGGTGCCTGCACGCTCGTTTGCTACTTCTCCAACATAAAAAAAAAAAACATGGAGAGTTGTACCATCCTCCAATTATTGTAAATAATACTTGATACGTGGTAGAACGGACAGGTTCGACTGGTGACGTACCGCCGCCGCTCTCACAATCCGCCGGAAAAGCGTTTCTTGTGTTTCGGATGGAGAGGTGTGATTGTCGCGTACCCACAAGCGAAGGGATCATCTTAATCCTCAGGAGTAGTAACACATTTGCATATGACCACATGTAGAACTTCAGTCCGGTTTGAAGTTAGACCCAGCTACCCACTAAACAGTGGGGTTGGCCCGATTAATGCGTAAATTATATTGTAATATTTTATTAATATAATGATATTATGTGTAAATATAATTAGTCACCGGGAGATGTTTATCACTTGAGAACAAGCCCGAGCCTCGAGACCCAAATAATCCCCCTCCTCACACCCCACCCTGTGGTGCAAGTCGTTCGAAGTTACACGTCGTAGAGTTGTAGTGACTACCTAACATCAGGAGCATTCTCGTTTGCTACTCTCCAAACATAAAAATAATAACAATATAAATACATATATATATAGCTACTTAACTTGGTATGTTTACTAGTAATCGACGAGTTTCTGCGACACCTAGAACAATGGTAGTAGTGGGACTTCAGATCCAATTGAGATACGGTGTTGCAACGAAACCAAGGCCAACGAACATGTTCCCAGGAACGAGTTCAATGGGCTTTGTGTATTTCAATGGCCTTTCTGTTTGATATTGTAAGACTTTTTTTTAAGCTTTTGTAACCTATGTATTGCGTTGCAAGCTTCACCAAACGCAATTAACATTTTATACACCAAAAAATATACATATATTTCGTCACTAATGTTCATTCTTCAAGTTGTCTGTCTATATTGAGTGTTAAGTAAATATTTCTGTGGCTTATCTAAAATAACTATTGGCTAGGAAATATTTTAGGAAATTAGTGGGTTCCTAGATAATAAATAGTCTATAAAAATATGCGAGTATTTAGGCACTTACTTGACTTTAAAACACACCAATAGAATAACGTTACGAGGAAGGCAACTGGAACGGCTATGTTGTACAAGACCCAGTAGGTCTTAACATACCATGGCAGGCCGAGAGTAGTGTCTGAAATTATAAAAAGTTGATACATTTTATTAAAGACTGAGTCAAGCTTTGATCAACACTTTGTTGGTTATGGGATTAAGATTTCGGGCTCTCACTCTGTGAGGCCGGGTTTTGAAACCTGGACGCACCTGAATTATTTGAAGCTATGTGCGTATCAGAATTTAATTGAAGGAAAACAACGTGAGGAAACCTACACATATGAGAGTTCTCCGTAGAGTTCTCGAAGGTGTTGTAAGCCACCCAATCCGCACTTGGCCAGCGTGGAGGACTATGGCTTAACCATTTTTATTCTGAGAGGAGACTCGTGCCCAGTAGTGGGACATAATGGGTTGATGATGAGTACCTACTTAACTATTTTAACAGGCATGACTATTTGCTAAAAGTAAATAAATAACTTCAACAAGCACTTCCAATATCAGTATTCGTTTATTGGTGTGCAGCGTTATAATTCTCATATACGTCCTATGACGTCTATTCTCATAAGATGACTTTTTTCATTTACATTGATAAATCGACCAAATACATTATTGTCAATTTTATAATCTAGTGAGATCTTTATTTATTAGAATATCAACGTGAATTATTAACTCGATCACAAATTAATGTGAAAAAGGAAGACATGATTTCTATACATACAATACTGGACTGCCACTACTGAATTATATAACCTAGTAATGTTTAGGCTGCCGCATTAAAGAAATGGAATATTTTTTATAAATAATAAAATAAGTATTAGGTGTAAACGAGCACACAATCCACCTGAGAGTACTTACTCTTAGGTGTATTGTGTGCTCGTTTGCAATTTGCAATAACTACTTAGTTATTGCCGCCCGCGGACTTTTATCAAAATCCAAATAGGATTTTAGGATAGAAGTTCTTCCTGAGGTCGGGCACAGAGGACTATGTTGGAATGTCTCGTGTCTCGTCTATCGCTGACCATACCCTTCAAACTACTTTCGACTCCAATTTTAGCGCTATAACAGCGTTTAATACTGCAATTTTAATACGATTTATAACGATAATAATATTTATAACGATAAAATAAGTGTCGAACCTCAAAGATTTGTCCCATTTATATATCTGAATCATACCTTTATGCCATAAAATTCATTTTACGTCTACAATCTTAAACTAAGTCATGATATAATATGTTATGTTTTCCTTTTATCATCACCGTGGGAATTGTTGTACTGACTGATTCAAGAACAGGGACGTTCATATTTATTCAGTTTGCGTCCAATTTCACGGTCAATAGTTTCCCTTGACATCGAAATTCTTGAAGTTTTTGGAGATACACGATTTTATTAAGATAAATTGGAATTGATTCTTATATTTATTGTAAATGACTCTCCCTTACTCCTTTATTCCTCACCCTTGAAACCAGAACACAGCTGCGTTTAACTCTACTGTTACAAGGTAATAGGTAAGTGTAGTGATGGTGTCTCCGGAGTCTAACCGCAAAAGGTTTTATCACCTTGTATTTAACAAAAAAAAGTATGTACAAGCGATAACTTGCATGAAAACTGTTGTCGCATGAAAGTTTGATAAAAGTTGAATGCATAAAATACACACATTTGCGGTGGTGTTGGCGCACTGCTTTCTTACCTGAGAGTTCTCCACAAAGTTATCGAAGATCTAAAGTCTACTAATGGGCACTTGACCAATAACATAAACCAGCTTATTCTGAGAGGAGACGCGTGCTGAGCAATGGAATAGTAATAAGTTGTGATATTAAACAGGCGCCATGTCCACACGTCAGGTTATTTTTGTACTGTTGTAAACAATGGTAGAGTCAACATTCTCTTATGTGTGTATGCTGTACAACCGCATTACATATGCAATCGTTTCTAAGATTATACTCTGCACTACCCTCGGAAGAGTTTATGTTTTCTGGATAGTCTATCATAATCTAGGTCTACGTTGAATACTCTGACTGAGTACGGTCTAATAGGATAGAAACAACGATCAGCTTCTTATTATTGGTACTATTGGTAAGGAAATTTCCAATAGCCTTATTAATAGTTCAACTGGTAAGACTACGGTGAGCGGTGGGAATGGGCTAGATGGTCAAGTGTGTAGAACCGCGAACCCCTAGAGGTGAGCACGTGGCCTTGCTATTTACATCAACAAGCTATGCCGACTGGCGTGACCTTGTCGCCTTTCCATCGGCTCGAGGTTAAGAAGACGATGATGTGATCTTACCGCCGCTTTCGTAACGATAGGTCATATTATCATTCTAAAATTTTGAATATAAAATATAATTTGATTGACGTATCAAAGAAATCTTCGATCATTAAAAATCTTGTTTATTTATGATTATGAAATTATCCATGTGAATGTAACTTATTAACGTATAAATAATTTTTTTGGACATAAATGATTTTATTCAGATATAAAATATTAATTGAGTTGTAAATGAAGTATGTTGCTTTGTATACTACGATAAAGTGAGTAGAAGGTACTGCAAAAAACAGGCAAGTGCGTGTTGGATTGCGCACAGTAACGAGTTCCGTAGTCAAAATGTTTACTTTGTAAAAAAATGTGCTTCATAATACATACTTCTGTAATATTCTTTTCTTGTGTGAGAAGAGTAGCAAACGAGACATATACCATCTGATAGTTACGTGGTCACTGCAGCCGTTGGACACCCAGATCTAACTTCAAACAGGACTGAAGTCATATCCAAGGTCGTATGTATTGTACCCAAGGACAAAGATGATTGGCTCGATTGTAAGTACCCGATAAACAAACCTCTCCAACCGAAATACAAGAACTACTTCACGCGGGAATATGAGAGCGGCGGTGGTACATCCTCGGACGAACTATAAGACCTATTATGTATTGAAGGATATTGTGGAAAATAAGTAATTTATGGCGGTCGCTATTTTCAAAACAGCTTTTCAAAATATCCCATTTCTCAAAACTACACAACATATCATATTCAAAATAAATTTCATGAAAAATGTTTTTCTAAGTTATAGTAAGTTAAATATATAAAACATAAAGTCTTAATAAATGCGAACCTAATAAAAAAAAAATTTACGGTAAGAAGGTAATTAAGAAACTGTAAAAACTTTATCAAACAATTAACTCTTACTGAGTATGCTAGTCACACGTTAATAACCACGACTTTAGAATAATTAAAAAAAGATAAAGTTAACTATTCATTATCAAGGAATCTAGCGCATGCTGTGACACTTGCGTTTCCTATTAAAGTCAATTTAATTTTCCATTAAATGTTAAATGAGAACAGACTCATGTAGTACTTTTATTGGAAATCCCCGAATCGTAATTATAATTGATTAATTATTTAAATGGCTTTTAAGAATGCAAATAATACAAGCTGCAGTATTATAAGTAAAAACATGTTTGCTATTGCATAATCATTGATAATACACTGAAAATGTTAAAATTAGAACCTGGGAGATCGAAGACTTGAACAAATATTGTATTTGTTAGCTTTGGTTCCACTACCTATATAGATATACGTATATACATATATTATACTAAATATATCTGGTTCGACTATATCTAAAACATTCAAGAAAGGTGTAATTAATTTATTCTCAGATAAGGCATACGTCACTTATATGAGAGTAATGATATATACAAGCAACAAATCGATTTAATAATTTTCGTACCAAGCAGTTAGGAATTTTAGTGTACCCGTCGGCTATATTCAAATTATCTAGCCAAAAGTGAATGGTGTAAGATATATTTAGCTAGATTCATTTTTAGTGCGTATTTTTTTATGTTCTGGTAACTTATTATACAATTGTGGTCGTTCATAGACAATAATTTTCAACCGTAATGTTTGTTACGTTAGACTTTTTAATTACTGTAGATTTATTAGAAGTATTTGTTGTGTAAATAACGCGTGTTATTATTCGTCAAACAGTGATCAAGGTTGCAGCGTTTCTATTCGATTTGATTCATCTAATTTGATATAATATAATATAATATAATTGTGTGTATTTATTTATATGGATGTCTATGGGCTGGTGCGAGTAAAATCATGTGGCCTATTTGTAACTCCTATAACACGGAATATGTTTTGATCCATTTCTGAGTTTTTTATATTAAAATATTCATCATCGTAATGTGAATCATGCAAAGATGGCTATAGAAAACAATTAACAGTTATTATACCTTCGTAATATTTATTTAGGTTCTGTGTTCTTACAGATTTTATATGAGAAATGGTTATTGTTTATGGTCAGATTTTATTAGGAGATACAACTGATCGCCATGATTTTAAATCTATAAGGCGTCGATATATTTTAACTGCTATATTTAGTGCAGGTACGTCGATGTGAATATCAATATTTACATACGTAGACGTATGTTGTAAGAGATATAGCAGGTGTTGGCTCGCTCTAAAGGTAGCAACAGATGCGATACAGTAAACAAAAATAGGACGCAACGACATTTAACTAAAACTATTTTCGGAACGCAACATTGTCGATTGACCTCTTAGCTGAGTTTGGCTGATTATTTTTTTTCTGTATAGAATATTTTTGGAGTGTTTTAATTTTTTTTTATACAA
>DWKL01005178.1:0-10090 GCA_018249415.1 Phareas burnsi
CATAATCTGCCGTGAAGCAGTTGTTGTGTTTCGGTTGGAGAGGTGCGGTTGCCAGGCACACATATAGCGAGGCGGCCGTCTTAGACCTCAGGAGTAGTGACGCATTCATATACAACCTCAAACGGAACAGTTGGTCTGCATGCTCGTTTGCTACCTTACAAACAAAAAAAAAATTGAAAATTTCATACTCTCATATATATATTTCGTATGTCTTTGTTACTTAAGTAAATAAATAATAATTATTGCTAATCTGAATGTGATGACCTGTGTGACGTAGCGGTTACCGTACCGGTCTAACACGCAAAAGGTTTCGGGTTCAATACCCGGCCAAACAGACATCTAAATGATGCGTTAAGATTTCCATCCCGTGTCTGGGTGTTTGTGCACTCACCTTTGTATGTGTCCATGGTGCCCACATACAACTAATTCTATTATGGGGCTATGAGAATAGTATCATAAAAAAATAATAAAGAGATTATGCCTAGTAGTTGGACAAATAAACAGACGTTCAATTAATTTTTTATTTGTTTTAAGAGTAGCAAACGAGCGTGCGAGCTACCTGATGTTAAGTTGCTACAGCCCATGGACACCCACATCTAATCTCGAACGGGGCTGAAGTCCTATCTGATGTACTTTGGAGGGCAAGTACACCCGTCGATCCCGTTTGTTATCATAGGATAGCAGTCGTTAAACTTTGTTGGAGGCCTTGTGGGCGTTATCTCCGCCAATCCACATTTAAACATCATGGTGGAGTATGCTCTAAGCCTTCTCCAATTGTGGGAAGAGACCCGTGCCCAGCAGTGGGATATAAAAAGGTTGGAGCCACTCTTAAGGATAGAGATGGTCGCCTCGCTCCACGTGTATCTGATAACTACACCTCTCAACAAATTAATAAAGCATTAGAATTATGTATTATTTTATTCAGAACAACTTACTAAAACTATAACATTATAAAATAAAAATGATTATAGCATTAGAATTGTGCAATATATTGTAATCGTTTTTTTTTAATTTCTTCTTTCCTTATCTATTTGTCACCTGCCGCAATTTTTGGCCATCACCAAGGGTTGACTGATGGGGAATGCCACTAGCCATTAAATCCGCCCTTTATCAAAGTTTATTGTAATAAGTTTAAGTACAATAAACACAACAAGTACAATAAATCAAATAAATACAATATGTGTAATAAATACAATAAATGCATTTAATGCAATAATTGGAATAAATACAATAAATTCAGTTAATGTAATAATTGCAATAAATACAATAAATTCAGTAAATGCAATAAATACAATAAATAGTGAATACATAGCGATCCTACGTAGGATACGAAACACGGTAACATCAGTGTAAATCAACAAACGCGAACGTCACAAATGAACGCAACGAAGTTCGTAATCCAATTTTCAGTTTGTCTTTTGACATTCATTGTTGTAGGAGTCAAAATCCTCTCGAACACATCCAGAACGGGAACAACTCCAAACAAGCAATTAAACTATACCCTCGGCAGATTAATTATTTGTTTGGCCAACAAACTCTATAGGTTCCGTTGTTCGGAGTCGTTACTGTTGGTTCTCGTTGGATTCTCGAACAGATTAAGCAAAAGAAATAAAAAAAAACATTTGTCTACTAATGTACACACGTGAGAAGTGAAACTTTTGTGAGGTAATTAATTTTTTTTTAATATTTCATTTACATTTGTTAATAATTTCACTTTTATATTTTATTTTATGTATAAAATATAAAAAAGTAAATATAAAAAGATATTTGTGAACTACTTTGATAACTTTAGACCGTAAGGAAAACAATAATTATTAGGGACTAACTGCATCCTGTGTTACATCTGTAATCGCAAATTTTGTTTCATTGTTTGGAAAAATTAACGCTCATCTGATCTTCATAATGCACTAAAAGAAGTATAATTAAAAAAAAAAAGTGTGTGTACCTATGTACGTACGTGAGAAGTTATTTGGTTTTAATCATATATGAATTTCTTATACATTGAAATTAATTATTTGAACTGAGTTTAACAATAGACGATATCAAACACTACGAATAGTACTTAATGTAAATAAAAAAAACGTATTTGTAAAAGCGGTGATGGCTTAGAGGTTAAGATTCCGTTTTCTCACATTGGGGGTCCGGGATTCGAAAACGCACGCACGATTTTCCGAAGTTATGTGCGTATAAGAAATTATTTATCATTTGCTTTAGCGGTGAACGAAAACATCGCGCAGAAACCTACATGGCTGAGAGTTCTCTGTCAAGGTCTCGAAGGTGTGTGAAGTCTACCACTTGGCCAGCGTGGTGGACCCTTAATAGATTGATGTTGTCTTATTTGAAAATAAATAGTAGGGGTTACCGACTGCCAATCCCCAGTCCAACTTTATATTATGGTAGTTGAACAATTGTCGCGTCGTTGGGCGAACAGTTATCGGTTTTGTATAGAGATGTTACATTCATTATCCGATATCTACTTTAAGAGTAAAATATTTGCCTGCAACCCTCTTTTATGCTCCACTACAATGCACGGGCCTCTCTCCACAACTAGGACAGGTCTGGAGCATACTCCCCCACGCTGCTACATATTACTTCTCTTCGTATTGGAAACGGTGACAAGTTGGTTGATAATTGATAGATGGTAGAACTACAGTTCGTCCGGAAAGGTATCACAGCCGCCCTCACAATCTGCCGTGGAGCAACTCTTGCGTTTCGGTTGGAGAGGTGCGGTTGTCGGCTGCACTTACAACGAGGCGACCATCTCAGTCCTCTGTAGTAACAACGCATCTACATACGACTTTAGAAAGTCCTGTGTGTGTCCATGGGCTGCA
Source organism: Phareas burnsi (assembly GCA_018249415.1). Taxonomy (NCBI): domain Eukaryota; kingdom Metazoa; phylum Arthropoda; class Insecta; order Lepidoptera; family Hesperiidae; genus Phareas; species Phareas burnsi. The sequence goes on from DWKL01005178.1 coordinate 2,832, forward strand.
GTAACCATTCACATCAGGTGGCCTGCAAGTTCGTTTGCTACTCTTTTCGTATAAAACAAGTAACTGGGCAGCAGTGACCGCTTAACATCAGATGTATTGTTGCGTATGAAAAAAGATATAGAAATATTTCCGACCTATAAAATAAAAACATTTTCCTACTTTTTATTTCACACTTACATAACCTTTAAACGCACATATTAAACATCAATTTGTTTTCCTAAATGGAAACACGACTAGGGCAGTGCCTTCAACATTTTAAGGCCCTCTAAGGAAAGGCAGTCGAGTGTAAAATTGGCTCCGCTACCCTTAAATCGATAGCCCAATTTAGAAAAAGGTTTCCAAAAGTTATCCCCTGTTTCCTTTCATAAAGAATCTTTTACGTCTGCTAAGGTTGAGTAAATGTGCGAAGATGGCTAAGAAATTGTAAAGGGTACTGATTTTTCCTGTTTCGGACTGTTGGATACAGATTACCGTTTGTGGGGGCGTAATGAAGTGTCAAATTTTATAATACGATGCAAAACATTTTATTGCACACCGAAATAAAATACCAAAGATACGCACAGAATGGCTAACTGTAATAGCAAGCGCTGTAATTGCTAAGTTTACAAGAAGTGATAGCTATTTCTTGTCTCGGGGGAGTGAGAGGGTATGGAGAGAATCTTTACATGGTACCCGACCTTTTGAGTGCAGGATCGGGCTATGTTTTATTTTTATGCACGTAGAAATTCATTATCACTTGCTTGAACGTTGCTGGAAAATATCGTGAGAGGCCCTACATGCCTGAGAGTTCTCTGTAAAGGTCTCGAAGGTGTATGAAGTCTATTAATCTGCAATTGGCAAGCGTGGTGAACTATGGCTTAACACTTCTCATTGTGTGTGAAGGATTTCTACCTGTATTTGGCCATCGTGGAGGACTATGGTCTACCCTTTTCATTGTGAGAGGCCGTGCCCAGCAAGCTGTTTGGGTTTGTGATGTAACACTTAATAATGTAATTATGTTACGTCAAAACTTAGAAAACGGATTATTTTAGTTTCTGAATGAAGAAACTATCCATATTATCTTCAAAACTAAACTTGGAATTTTCAGCTAATTTTCCAGTTGACTGCTTAGCTCGAACGAATGGGTGGTTTGAACCCATTTTATATGAAAACTTCCTCAAAGGTTTTCTAAAGACGGTAACTTAGAATGTTGAAATATGTAGATAGCGCTGCACAAGTATTGAAGGATAGGGGAAATATCTCCTTTCCCCATTCAAATACGTTTGCCTTGTACATAATTTGTGTGATGCTGGAAATATTATATGTATACATAATGAAAATTCTGTGAACATTCCTAAACGGTACTTATGGCGGGTCTATAAAAAGACAGACAGACAGGTTTCTATGGAATTCTGTATAGGGTTCCAATGTTTTTTGTAAAAAATTTAAGGGTGTGGAATTTTTTGTATGTTTGAAGAGTGGCAAATGAACGCGCATGTCACCTGATGTTAAGTAGTTACTGCAGCTCATGAATACCCACATCTAACCAGAAACAGGATTGGAGTCCTATCTGAAATCATACGTAGATGGGTGATGACTCCTCAGGACTAAGATGGTCGCCTCGCTGCTAATGTACCCAACAACCGCACCTCCAAACACAAAAATGTTTCACGGCGGATTGTCAGGGTGACAGCGGTATCTACCCGGACGAACTATACTTCTACCTGTTCTGATAATGTTCCAGAAATATGTCTATAAAAACGCGGATTCTGTCTTCTTTGTATTCCATGGGAGGGTTTGAAACTGAGTAAAGTTTCTTTCGAAAGATATAGTGGGTTTTTCTCTACTCCAATGTTTGGTGGAATTTATATTGTACTGTTGTTTGAAAGTTCTTTGCGAGGTTCAAAGAGTAAGTTTAAACACATGTACATTTACTTACAAACTTTTATTCGGCTTATCCTGACGACTTGCGTGGCGGACTGTTAACAATGCTGGTCTAACACGTGGTGATATGTTGGTGGTTCGATCTCCGGCCAAACTGAATTTATATTCCTGTTTTGGGTCTGGGTGTTTGTGTACTCGTCATTGTGTGTGTGACCCAGGAAGTGACGTCTAGCGGGGCCTATGCGTGTAAAAAGCGTTATATATAAAATAAGATATATAGAAAGCGTTATATTTATATATTACTATGGTTTATTTAAAATATCGCTAAGTATGGATTTTTCGAAAATATTACTACAAATTTGAAGCATGCGGTTTAGAGATTATTATTAAAATTCGGGTAAATCTGGAGAGCTTGTAGTGTGAGTTTTAACTCCATCTATGCTTATATAGCCGGCAACTCTAAAGAACCTAGAGAACTTTTGGTTGTACAAGTACCGGTATAAGGCAATAGATGGCGCTTTTGTTAATAAATAGAATAAATTTATTAGTAAATATATATGTTTTCTAACAGCAATTCATCAGAAAACACTGCTTCCGCTGGGAACTGAACCTGAAGCATATTTACAGCGAAATTAAAATAAATAAAATGAAACAACACTTCAGACCTTCTAACATTTATATTTTATTTTCGAAATTTTATTTCTATCAAATTGAGAATTTACACGTTTGATTAATTGTAATAAAATAAACGTTAAACAATCAGTCTTTTGAAGATAAACATTATTTATAAATTTCACTACAACATTTATGTAAAAATAACTTTACATAAAAGTAAAGATGCTTTTACACAATCCTCATTATTCGCTAAAACTTATACAAAGTACTCTATGTATAAAGATTAGTTAAATACGATTATAAATACGTTAAAAAATACAAATTAATATTAATTTATTTGGCACTGGTATTAAAATACATGGATACGCGTCCAAAATTATTTTTTTACAAAAAGAATATTTCATACATATCGCCGTAGTATGTAACTGAACTTTATTTTATATAGAAATGAACAGTATGTATGATGTCTTTACTATGACCGTCTGAAACTATTTTTTATGTGAGAAGAGTAGCAAAGCGAGCTTGCCTGAAGCCAAGTGGTCTCTGCAGCCCATGGACATCCACATCTAACCTTACACAGGACTGAACTCCTATCGTAAGTAGATACGTCACTACTTCTAGGGACTAATGATCGTCTCGCTGTAAGTGTTCCTGACAACCGCACCTCTCCAACCGATATAGGAATTGAAGTCAAGTTGGTGGGTTGGTGTTAATTCCCCGGTCGAACTGTAGTCCTCCCACTCGCTTATATAATAAAGCTTAGTTACATACTACACCCAGAACGGTAAGTATCCAAGATATATTGCAACTTCATTCAACTCCGAGTTCGAACCCGAGACACGCATGTCCTGATTTTCGAAATCATGTCATCGGTTAAATAGAAAAGTGAAACAATATTTCATTTTTGAAATTTTTATTTTAAATTTTTGACAGTATATTTTCGTAGAAGCAGTGCTAGCCCGGTGGTAAAATTCCGGCCTTTGTGGGAGGTCGGGGTTCAAATACCGCACGTACCTTTAATTGTTTCCAAGTTATGTGCGTATTAGAAATTAATTATCACTTGCTTCAACGGTAAAGGAACACATCGTGAGGAAACTTGCGTACCTGAGAGTGCTCTGTATAGTTCAAACTCATCCGCGTGGTGAACTATGGCTTAACTTTTTCATTATATGAGGACACCCATGCCCAGCATTGGAGCAGCACTAAATTGATGATGATAATATTTTCATAAAAATCTTTACTTTCTTAGATTCACGATATCAACACTAGATGTCGCGCGAGTCCGTATTTACTATATAGTTAGGCGTCGTATTGTTTAAACTTTCTGTCATCTGCAGTCGGCTCCCAATTCGAAATCACAATGAAGTTTTGCAATCAAAATAAAAAAAAATATTTCAGTTTTCTATTTAACCAATAACGTGTCGTATTGGAAATACACCATCACTTGTTTTAACGGAAGAAAAACGTTTTAGGGACCCTACACACTTACTGGTGTTAAATCATATTATATTTATCATCCGGTGTATAACAAAGAATTTTTATATGCCGTCCTTAAGCTAAAATGTGGTTATCCAACATCAAGCCGATTCCGACATTTCAAGATTTTCGTGATCAGTAAAATGTGAGTTAGAAATTACCTTATTTGCAAGTGCTCTATTAGATTTATTTTGACACCTCAAACTCTTGCTGGAGACATCTCATGAGGTCTAATTATTAAGTAGCAATGTTTTTTATAAATTAATCGCTTTTTTTTTTACTCGAAAGCTGATTGTGGTATGTAACGGCATGGTAGCTTAAGGACGGTATTGTATTGGATGTTAAATATAACAAAATTAGCAAACAAGCGTATAGCCCCCCTAATATTAAGTGGCCACTGCCGCCCATCGACACCTGTAATCAACCCGGTATAGAATAGTCCTACCTGAAGTCCGAGACATATGCGTTGCTACTTAGGACTGAGATGGAGTCCTGGTCGGAATCGAACCCGGTTCTCTCTGGTTTTCAGGTCGGTTACTGCAGCAGCACGCGGGTCCCTTGGACTCTCTAACTTTGAAGTCTACTAACCCACGCTTGGGCAGCGTGGCGAACTGTAGTCCCCTAACAATCATCAGATAATAACATGACTATTGAATACTCAATTAATATTACTTATTTAAAATTTTAAAGTTTATCAAACATATTTATATCACTAGATATTTAATACTGATATTAATTTGGCACTAATATTTACAAGTACACGCCTTTCATTCTGGCAGATTAAAACAATTCTCGAATTGCCCACACTTCAGATGAAATATTTTTAATATTTCAAAAAGACATAATTCTAATTGTGTAATTAAAATATTGAACCATGCATCAAACAATATACTTTCAGTAAATTTGAAGCGATTTCAAATTTAACATAACCCGTAATCAAAATCCCTGATTATTAACTAATATCGTAATTAAAACGTAGACATATGAACACATAATTTTCAAAAAAGACTTACCTACATTTTATATAGATCTGAAAGTTTTTGTATCAAAAAGCGAAAAATAAGTGACTTCCAAAAATGGCTTCACGCAAGTATCGGTTACAAAATCTGGCAGTTAACGGGAGTTACGAGCGAACATTACGCGCCTACGTACAACGGTAGTGAAACACCTACTTCTAAGCGAAGGTAGTTTTAAAACGATCCGTCCTAAGCGAAGGGTCAGTTATCTATTTCAACATAGTTCCGTTACATGTGTGTCTGCAACGCGGAGGAGAAATGCATTAAAATGACACGAACACAACCTTTCAAAACTATTCATTATTCCCTTTGAAGTGAACTGAGCGCGGCTACCGGTGGTGCGGCACGCGGCAGGCTTCTGGAAAAAGGAAACAGGATTACTTAAATATAAGAAGTAAATTTTCTTTTCAAATGTAATGTGAGTGCCCTGCGACGGCATCGGTTAATATTTATATACAATAAAAAATGTATACATTGTTAGGATGTGATTGCTTTTAGGGGCTAGTACTACTACTAGTCGGCCGCTGGATGTAGGTCGGGAAGGATCGAAGGATATTTTATCAAGAAACGTCTCTTTTGATTGCTTGTGTTGGAATGTTTTTATTTGACACTTGAGGTCTATTTATGCCAAAAAATATTTACATTGAAAATATTTACAACCAATAAGAGACGAGATAATACAAGTGTTAGGATTTCGTGCTTGGCCATATATCACGCCACTCGCGGGGGAAGGCGCGCGGGTCGCGCACCTAGTCCGGTCGGGATGCAAGAAACATAGGCACTGTAGGTAGCTACAAGTATTTCAATAATTTTTAAAATTGTACTTTTGTCTAAATGTTACATTAATAAGTGTAAACTTCAAGCGAACATATGTGAAAAACTAGCAAAAACTATAAACTGTCCATCTCCAATTGCCACCGACTACTCCTTCTATACTCACGAAACAGATAGTCGTCACAATACCAAACGTGAATATATTAATGATTATAGGCAATCATCCTCTTATTCCGTTAATATGAATTCTTCTCCCGTTTGAATACCTAATATCAAAAATATTTCCGACATAAGGTCTAGTTACATATTTCCAACGGATTAAAATGTTTCAAGTTCGATTGTGCGAAAGACGCGCACGCAGCGCCGCGCGGCTCTCTGCGAGTGACATTTGGCGTCCCGCGCGGTGAGTAAACATTCTTAATATGTCAGTATTCGATTAATAAATTTAAAAAAGTACACGGTATTGTCACAAGATGGCGTTTTACATATAACTACTAATTTAAGTTTCTTTGATCGTCTAAGAGATGGCGTTGTACGAATCCGCTGAAACAAGCCGAGATATTTATGTACTAGAAAGAAGTTCAACTTTACATAACTACGATAAGTGCTCTTCCACACGGTCTACCAGCGTGTCTAACAGTTCTAGTGAGGCAACTAGGAACCTGACGTACCGTGAGCTTAACTTTTATCGGTACAAACAGCACTGTTTGAATTTGAGGCTTTTCTTGTAACCGATCTATGAAGTGAAGCAACGTCGGGCGCGGTCGGGGTTATATTGGTGGCTCTGGAGCATTTAAGGATGAATGTTTAAGCAGGCGGTCCCTATTGTCACCATTGGATAGCAATGGTTAAGGTTTCACACCATCCGACACGAGAATGGCCCATGATAACACGTACTGCAGATGTGCCAACACTGACATATCGAATCGAGTTAAACCGAATGGAAATTCACGTAACTCGAATTGAATGCTTTGAATGAATTATTTATTTGTTACAAATCAGTTTTTATATATTTTTTTCCCCTACATTTGTGACCAGTGAATGGATGAATAGGGAACACACGGCGCTCTCGCTCTTTCGCTCGCCGTCTTCATTTCTTCATCTACGACTAGCCGAAACCCGAGATATGTCCAAGTTACAGTCGAACTCGAGTTAAGTCCTGTTGGCCCATCATTAACACGTGACTCCACCAGTCCACAGTGGAGCAGCATAGTGGAGTACGTTTCCAGCCGATGGGGGAAGCTATCCCTTCTATTCTATTTTCCTAGGGGAGCTATTCTGTTTTCCTCCTCGAACTTCTTACTTTCCTAATCGAACGTCTTGCTCTCCCAGGCTACTCGTACCCTCCGCCACCACTGCACCACAAGGAGGGTGCGTAGGGGGGATTTTTCGAGTCTCGAAGGTTCCCTCTTTGCCCGGACTTGTTTTCTAGGAGATGAATATCTCCCGGTGACTGTTTATATTCGCACAAAGTACCATAAATTCATAAATTATAATGTTATAATATAATTCGCA
>DWKL01005179.1:0-10090 GCA_018249415.1 Phareas burnsi
GGTTGGATGTGGGTGTCCATGGGCTGCGGTGACCACTTAACATCAGGTAGCCTGCATGCTCGTTTGCTACTTTACAATAGAAAAAAAAGAGACTGCTTTTAATGATTTATCACACATATTTGTGTGTGAAATTACCGATATTATCATCAATTTATTACAGTCTCAGTGCTAGGCGCGAGTCCTAGCTCTGAGACTGTAATAAATTGATGTTGATGAATAAATAAAATAAGTCCTCTCTTAGCATTCGAAAAGTTAGGCTACAGTCCGCCATGCTAATCTGCAATCTGCACTTGGCAGATTGGTAGATTTCATACACCTTTCAATTTTATGAAGAACTTTCTGGTATGTAGGTTTTCTCGCGATGTTTTTCTTCACCGTTTAAGCAACCAATTTGATATCAGTATCTATATATGTCAATAAGCTATTATAGCCTGGGCAGTCCGAGAGTCCGGGGTTCAAATCCCAGACTTTTTCGAAGTTTTGTACGTATAATAAAAATAATTATCACATGTTTCAACGGTCAAAAAAAACATCGTAAGGAAACCTACATACTTGTAAGTTCTCCGAATATTTGGCGAACGTGGTCTATGGCCTAACCCTCCTTACTCTGAGAGGAGACTCATGCCCAGCAGTGGAACATGATTGTCGCTGATGACGATCTATACTTATAAAGTATTTCTATCACTGAATATTACAAGTTATTGCATTCCCACGTCACATATCCAAGAGCAACTTGGCTAAATAGCGTCACAAACTACACTCCCAACCAAAGTGTAAATAAATAAGAGGAAGTGTTTACATAAATCACACTAACGACGTGTTGCCGAAGTCACCCGTTCGAGCCGATCGATTGCATCTCAGAGCTTCAGACCTCCGTGTTTCATTTATTCCTTTTTATAGTGGTAGAAATATACATCGTTCGGGGAAGCGCCAACGCCACCCTCATAATCCGCCGTGAAGCAGTTCCTGTTTCGGTTGGTGAGGCGTGGTTGCCGGGTATACATACAGCGAGCGACCATTTTAGTCTTCAAATAACGCATTTATGTCCGACCTCAGATTTGACTTCAGCCATTGGATAGCAGTCGTTAAGCCTTGGAGGCTTTGAAGGCGTGTGTGGGCAGTATGTAAACATCCGGCAGCGGTAGGCCACTAACCCTATCTTTAATAATAGGTATTGGAGTAGCGAGTGTACGCTCCGGGCTTCCCCCACTAGTGGGGAGAGACTTGTGCCCCGCAGTAGGACATTAAAATGGATGCAGCCAATTATGAGAGCGCATGTATAGTTAAAACAGTGAATCTTATAAAAGTGCCAGAACTATATTTCGCCTGGGGAGGTACTACCGCCGCCCTCATTATCCACCATATAGGAATTTTTATGCTTCGTTTGGAGAAGTATGGTTGAAGGATACACTTGTAAGTGTATCCTTCGTGAGGCGACCATCTTATTCCTCAGGAATAGTGACCCATCCACGTACAATCTCCTGTCCTGTTTGAGGATTCATGTGTGTGTCCATGGACTGCGGGGACCAACAACGGGGGCTTAACACGGTGGCCTGCATACTCGTTTGCTACTCTTCGCATGTAAAAAAGGGAATGACGGGAGATACTTTAAAAGTTATTAAGGTTTATTATGAAACCATAATACTTAAATAGTTTTGAGGGTTTGTGTTCGAGCCATATAACTTCATATTAGTTCACAAGATGATCTTGAGAGGTGTAAGTTCCTTTAGTAACAATGGAAGTTCGTATTGGAATGTCGAACATTGAAGTGTGGAATGGTTATACGATAGCAAACTTGACGTACATGACGACTATCAAAAGTGACTAAGACCCATTAGTAAGTAAGAACTTTTGACTGTGGTGGTAATACTGCCATACCTATCTCTGTTATACAACAGCAACGTTGGTCTGTTATTTTAGCAAAGCCAAAAGCTTTTACATACATCATCATCAGCAACCCATTAATGCCTCACTACTGGGCACGAGTCTCCTCTCAGAATGAGAAAAGCCAGGCCATAGTCCACCAGAGTGGTCAAGCGTGGATTGGTAGACTTCACACAGCTTCAAGAACTGTACAGAGAACAGGTATGCAGGTTTCCTCTCTATGTTTTCCTTCACCGTTAAAGTAAGTGATAATTTATTTCTAATATGCACATAATTTCGAAAAACCAGTGATCCGTGGAGAATTCGAACCCCAGATACTCTGTGTGAGAGGCCGGAATCTAAAGCACTAGGCTATCACCGTTTATAGGTTCACTGCTTACAGGCATATTTAAAAACAATTACAAACGGATTTCCTTATCTCAGTTTATTTATACTGTCGTCCATTTAAGCCAGACTGTCCTAGTTATTTATCTTGTATTCCCCATTCAAATGTAATGAAATATTCATGTTTTCTATGAACCTACCAAGCTTAAATTTTCTTATATGATAAACAAATAAAGTTAAAAAATATTTAGCTCACCTAACGTGAAATGGGCATTGCCGCCCATGGGTTATATAATTGAATATATAGTATATAATTGAATATATAATATATAACTGAATAGATAATATGGTATATATATATTTTTTTTTTTTATTTTATTGCTAACTACATTACAGTTTGTCCAATTCGATAGAGTAGTAAAAAATAAATGATTATAACAAAACAATGTCAAATATTAAAATGAACAGTCGTAAATGTCAATGTGATAAATTATGTCAATGATATGTCAAAGTAAAAAGTTAAAAATAATCAAATGACATAGAATAAATAAAAATCATTATATTAATTTACAAACTAATTATAATATTTATAAGAATAGTAGAATAATATAGAATTACTCGTCGATTTTCGACAGAATTTTTAACACTGCTATTAAAAAAAATATGTGTATAGGTGGTGCCTCCAGGATTGAGCCACGAAAGGTTCTACATTATAACCAGTGGACACCCAGTGGTCGACTGTAGTTTATTAAATTTTAAAATTTGAACGATATCAAGCTGCTTTTGGTAAATAATATACCCCTATAATCGGGGAATTATTACACAAAATAAAATAAGTTTTTTTTTATTTTGACGAACTGAATAAGACGGCCGGCACGAACCTCATTGAGTCAATTTGACATTTTAAAATTCTTTAGCGACAATCTCTACCCTGCGCGACTGTTTGAACACAGATTTAATTATTATGTGCTTGACGATCATAGTCTGTAGAAACAATTAATTTGAAGGTTTTATTTAATTTAATTTAATGCATTTATGACACATTATATTCTTAGAAATTCAAAATCAGAAGCAAGCATATAATCTATTTAAAAAACATAAATCGAACAAATAAAACAGTAATTACGAAAATACATTGGAAAAAGGGTAAAATCGGGTGAAGTTATTTTGCGAGATTTTATATATTTACGAGTCAAGCAAAAATGGCGGGAAAAGTGGCGCGCTCCTTTCGCCACTTGTCTATGAACATTTCTTTTTTTTCATGTTTCAATAAACATATAAATTATAGTTCTCTGCACTCCTCCATATAAACATTCACTATGCCAAATCACACAATCCTTCGTGCGCACAATATGCTTAAAAAGGTGTACAAAGTTTTCTCTTCACGTATCAATATAGATATAACTAAACTTCAAACTTTTAGCTATGAATCGATCGTTCGACGAGTGCCGCCAATCGAGTTTGATTTATGTAGCGATCAATTAGTACGGTCAGCAGGGAAAGTCGATTAATGACGGCACGCGTCAAACCGATTTTGACACATTTATTAGACGTGCTGGTTGAGTTTAGTGGGAAATCGTGTTTGTAGTAGTGAGATTAATTTCAACAAAATCGTGGACGGCTTTGGAAAAGTTTAACATCTTGAAACAACCAATAGGTGGTAGAACTAGTTCCTCCGCGCGGTACCGTCGCTCGTGGTCCGCCGTGAAGCAATTTTGTGTGGTTGGAGAGGTACGGGTGTTAGATACGCTTACAGCGAGGCGGCCATCTTAGTTCTCAGGAGTAGAAAAGCGTCTACATACGACCTCAGGTGGGATTTCAGCCCTTTTTGGGGTTTGGATGTCCATGGGCTGCAGTGACCGCTTAACATCAAGAGAACTGCACGTTCGTCTGCTACTCTTCTCACATAAAATAATAAAACACAGAGAGTACTTAACACTTAACTTAATTAACTTACTTTAGATTGACTGGATGCTCTTTTGCCGTTTCTATGCCGCCCTTAGAACCCACCGTGAAGCTATTTTGTGTTTCGGTTGGAGAGGTTCGGTTTCCCGAGTACACTTATAGCTAGGCGGCCATCTTCCTCAGTAGTAGTAACGCATCTATACACGATATATACCTCAGATAGGACTTCAGGTGATTGAATGGTTAAATTTGGGTGCACATGTGCCGCAGAGAGCACTAAACATCAAGTACCCTAAACACTCATTTGCTACGTTTCTCGCATAAAAAAAATACCGCTACGAAATTCGGCCGGCAAAAGAGCTCTTCAAAATAGATGTTCCTTTTATAATTTTCTTCGAGTTTATGATTTTAAGCTAATATTATCGCGGAAATTATACATTTTTATATTATGTAATGAGTACTCACGATTTGCGGTTTTGAATTGCCTATATTTCTTCGAGTGTTGCCATCATCTGCAATTGGTTGAATGGTTGTATTGTAACAATATACTTGTATTAATCTAGGACACAGAAATTGTAACAAGGTTTTGGTTTAGGTAACCTAGATTTACTAAGACGAAAGTAAATACGTCATAGCGAACCTAGTCAGTGAACACTTGAGTTCACAATACATAACAAATGCTCTAAACCCCGGCACTCACTAATCTGTCTAGAGAAAGGTTAATATTGCAATAGTTTTAAGGTTCTGTGGCGAAATGACAAAAATGAAACCTTAATAATTTGATCTCGTCTGTTCGTTTGTATGCCGATATGTCACAGGCATTTAAATCAACAACTTTTGCCACAATGTATATAGTGAAATCAAGGAACACACCCAAATTTTAGCTTTATAAAATTTGGAACATAGGTGTTCCATCATTTATACATACATGCATCACATACAACATTTTATGTGGTAGTGCAATGACGAAAAAAATGATCCATACATGTACCTTGGCGACAAAAAATCTTTGTTGTACTCAAATCTTCAGAAACACTATAGAAGCTTCCAAATGAGTTCATAAGTCGAAATCTTTTAAGTGAATTCATTCTGGATGTACAACCTCTTCCACTGCGTGGTTCAATACTTACATTACTGCTCTTTTGAATTCATAATGATTTTATTAGACATAATCATGATTTAAAAAGCAGTCATGTATAATGATAATATTGTTAATAGTATCAGGTTTTACTTTGTGGAAATCCATGTTATAAAGTGAGGAGAAAATTACTCCGCAACAATCCACGACCAATATGTACGATGGTATATATCTTCCCAAGACATTCAGTTTGCACCGTCCTCCCACACAGGACACGGAAAAGCTAGGCCTCCGATTTTTAGTGGTGAATGTAAACGTCAAAACATGGGAGTAAACTTACACCTGAGTGTTGATCCAACTAATACTAAACTGAGTTTAATCAGTATGGTAAACTATGACCTAAAGTTTTCTCGTTTGAGAGATCTTGCAGTGGAATCATCATCATTATCATCATCATTGACCCCTTAATGTCCCGCCGCTGGGCAAGAGTCTCCTCTCAGAATGAGAAGGATGAGGCCAAAGTCCACCACACTTGCCAAGTGCGGATTGGTAGACTTCAAAAACCTTCGATAACTTTGCAAAGAACTCCCAGGTGTGTTTTCCTTACGATTTTTTCCTTCACCGTTAAAGGAAGTGACATTTAATTTCTAATACGCACATGACCGTGAAAAATTAAACGTGCGTGTGGGGTTCGAACTCCGGATACTCAGCTTGAGGTGCCGGAATCTTAAGCGGTTCTCACAGGATACATGTACAACAGAAAACAAAAACACACCATTACTTAGCGATTAAACGTCGTAGAGTCTGATGATGCTCCTTGCCTGATGATGCTCCGTTTTGGTGTGAAACACGAGTTAGTGGTACGTATGATGGTATATATATTTGTGTTTCTGCTTGTCCATGTGTCCCATGGGAGGTAGGGCAGTGCACACTGCATGTCTTGGGAAGATATAAATCACCATACATATTGGCCGCGGATTGTTGCGAAGAGTTTTGTCCTAACTTTCATATGTTCTCAAGCAGGGTAATAAAATAATTCAGCGGTAAACACGTAAGCGGCAGTGTATTCCAATCTTTACCTCAACTAGAGACCCATGCAATATTTACGAGGGTTGTGTGTGACAAGTTTACGGTCGCGTTACTTGCACGCCCTGTGTCAAAAACAAAATATGTTCCTAACCATATCATTGTGAACCTTCTTCCCTTGTAATAAGGCTGAATGTTTACGCCCATAGAACAGTTAGGGACATTTTCTTTATGTGAACGCTTATTATTTAGTCTTCCCGTGTGTAGCGTAGGTTGTGAGAGAATTTCTTAAGGGTTTTTAGATCTTTTCATATCGGAATTGTTTATTTCTTGTTTTAGATTGCGTGGAATATTTAGGAATCTTTTAATAAATTCGGCTTGGACTTTTATGACACGGTTTTTAAACAAGTCACGAAATGTTAAATAAATTAAATGTGTATAAACAAACATACAGCATTAAAGTTCTTAAATACATAAAAATAATTAAAAAATAGTTCAAAATGACATAAAAAATAGATAGGAATCGCAAGATTGAAGGAAACATGTTCATAAATCTAAAAAAATTAATAGATTTCTAAGTTGTGATTATGCTATATTGGTTACACACTACATATGTATAAATAACCACTTGATAATAACAATGACAGTGAGTGGTAAGTTAGGCCTTACGTTAGCGGCCGATGTAAATGCCGAGCTCCAATTTTTCAATCTTATGGGCGTATTAAAAACTAATTATTACTTACTTTAAAGATGAAGGAAAAGCCGTCAGAAAACTGTCTGAGAATTTCAATTCAGTAGTTTTCAATGCTAAGTGAAGTCTATCAATTCACATTTGGCCAGCGTGGTAGCCTCCATAGTGCACCCTTCACTGGCGAACCCTCGAGAAGAGACCCGTGTTCAGCAGTGAATTTGTAACGAGTTGATGATAATGAACCACATCGGTGTATAAAACTGCCGCCATCACAAACCAAAGACGTAACAGGCAAGCGAAGACAAAAGCAAAAGCTAGTCAATAACCCAAGAATAGAATGATCTGTAAACTTATTCAACCGAAACCTCTCTAAAGAATTCGCTCAACAAAGAGCTAGTCAAAATTAAAGTAACTTCATCGCAATAAACTTGAAAGTCAACAGACCTCATAAAGAAGCCGTCCGCGGGGAAACTTTCTCTTTGTTCTATAACTGTAAACAATCTCAGGTATAGAAAATAAGCCACTTGCCGCATAACTTGGTAGCGACGACGAGGCATGCAGCGTTCCGACTTAGTCCTTATCTGTGATTGACTTCAGGTAGCTCAATTTAAAGAACGTCCTGACTTCTCGTCTTTGACCATTTGGAGTCTTCAATTCCGAGACAAGAAAGGTTTTTTTTTCTTTTCTTTTATTGCGTGGATTTGCATCAATCTATAACAGTGAAAGCCTAGTTGTAAGATTCCGGCCGCTACTGGAGTTTCGGAGTTCATATCTGACATCTTATTTTTCGAAGATATGCGCGTATTGAAAATAAAAGTGAGAAAATCGACATCTAAAGTCCCTGAAAACGTGTTAAGGTAACCAACGTGCTCTTGGCTAGCTCAGCGTGTTGGACTTACCTAACTATTCTCATTCTGAAAAAAGACCACGCGCAGCTATGGGATAGCAATTAGTTCATGATGATGAAAATGAATCAAGCGATTGAAACATATCTAATTGATATAAGGGTAACTAGTACTTTTAGCAGGAGCAAGGAAGGAGGGGCCGCTTCAAAAAAATTTTGAAAGGTATTTGAACTTCCGAAAAATTTACAAAAAATTAAATTTTACACTCGGTGGAACCCCAGTCAGTCGTCGCCGCAGCATAGTGGTTAACGCCCAAGAAACTCCTAAGATGCAACCGCAATCAAGAGATAGAAACCCTCGTGACTCCAGAAGTATTACTGCTAGACCGTTTTACCAACAGCAATGCTAAATGGTGTTGTATTCTGGTTTGTTGTAAGGGAGAACTGGCGGTAAGTGCGTAAGGTAGGGTTTGCGGTACCGTACCACTACTGGAGATTCGGATTTATCGATGGTAAAACTATAGTTCGCCCGGGGAAGTACCAATATCACTCTCGTAATCTATTGTGAAGAAAATCTCTTGTATTTCGGTCGGAGAGGTGCAGTTATCGGGAAAGCGAAGCGACCATCTCAGTCTTCAAGAGAACGCCTCTATGTACGACCACAAACAGGACTTCAGTTTTGTTTGAGGTTAGACGTGGGCGTCCATGTACTGCAATGATCACTTAACATCCGGTGGCTTGCACGTTGATTTGCTAGTCTTCAAACAAAAGGTGGACACAGTTCCGTAGACATCCGTATTCAACCGCAAATAGTATTGAAAGGAGGTAGAACTGGTTCGTTCGTGGAGGTACCACCGCCACCCTCACAATCTACCGTGAAGCAGTACTTGTGTTTCAGTTGGAGGCATTGTTGTCGGGTACACTTACAGCGAGGCGACTATCTTAGGCCTTGGAGTGATGCATCTACCTTTGACGTTAGACGGGGCTTCAGTCCTGTTTGAGTTCGGAAATGAGTGTCCATGGGCTGCAGTGCTTACCATTAGGTAGCCTGTGCGCTCGTCTTCTATTATCTAAACATAAAATAATAAGAGATGATTATTGACAATTTATATATTTTGCGTAATATGTTTTTTTTTTGTGTAATAGCGTTTATTATGTTCATTATGTTTAGCGTAATATGTTTATGTGTAATATATGTCATTAAGTACTTTATAATTATATGAATAAATCAGTAATATATGTGTAAGACGATCCGCGTTGTGCAGCGGTTACCATACCGACCTGACACACAGAGGGTTCCGGGTCGGGTCCCGGTCAAGCACATTTCTAAATGATGAATTTAGATTTCTGTTCTAGGTCTGGACGTTTGTGTTGTCTTGTTTGTGTCCATGGCAACCAGCACACATTCTAGTGGAAGTGGAGTGTAAAAAGTATAGAGTGATAAAGTGTTAATATGTTGTGTTTTATTACTGAATTCTTTTGTTTTTATGTATTTTCTTTCCTTGTTTATTTTACGTATCTTTCTTCACATTTTTTTGCCGTTAAGAATGGTGAAGAATGAAACAAGGCCTTGGGTCTGCCCTTAAAAGTTTTACGATAAAATTTTAAATAAATACTCAATATAATATCAGAAAATCTACTGATTTATAGGAATTATTACGCTTCAATTTCGGAAATTAGCTACACGCTCGCTTCACGCTAGCGGTGGGACCCGTCGCTGTTGGCTATCTACATTTTTCAATTTCTAGTCCCGTATTGTAATCACTTCGGAACTTTTCATAATTAAAAATAGTTTGCTTAAAGAACAATGGAAGGACGGTGCATTTTTCTTCTAAAACTTGTTGAAGACAATGAAGATATTAAAGTACTCTATTATTTCAAAGAGAGGTAAGCTAGAAGTTGAATAGTGAAAAGACTCGGTTAGAATGAAATTAAAAGTGTAAGTATAATAATGTTGGTAGCAGAATAGACCCAGAGATTTGGGTGAGATTTGACTTTATTTCGTTAATTGGCTTGGCTGGAATCCTTTTTAAATACCACTGCTGGGAACGGGTCTCACCCCACGAATAGAGGAGACCTGGAGGCCTTCACCACGCTGCTCCAAAGATTGGTTAAAACAGGTTAGTGGACATCCAATGTCGGATGTTTTCAAACCACCCATAAGGCCTCCGAAAGGTTTCAATAACTGCTATCCGATGATAACAACCGGGATCAACAGCTTACAGTGTCCTTCGAAGCAAAGAACTGGCTTATTCATGTAATTTGCATCTATTCTCGATTAAATTGTGCTCGGTTTGAAGAATACGGAGACATGATACATGAGACGTTTAATCAATTA
>DWKL01005180.1:0-10089 GCA_018249415.1 Phareas burnsi
AAACACAACAACTGCTTCACGGCGGATTATGAGGGCGGCGGTGGCACTTCCCCAAACGAACGATTGTTCTACCACCTATTAAATGTATGTAAGATATAATAAATTGTGCTCACCTCCAATTTGTAAAACTGTAGAAACTCGACATGAAACCAAGTTCAACCAAGCTGGTCAAGTGCAGCTTTATACACTTCGCCCACCTCTGAAAACTTTACGAAGAACTTTTCATATATAGACCTCTTTCACCGTTAAAACTACTGTTAAATACTAATTACTTCTTATATACACAAAATTTCTAAAAATCTGAGTAGCGTACCGGAAATGAGTTCAAAGCTCCGCGTGAGAGGATCTCATTGATAATGAAAATAAATAAAAAGTAAATAGATTGAGGCTTCAAATATGGGATGGCCTTTCTAAAAAATGGCACAAAGGAGTCACCGAAAAAAATTACACGTGATTCAAAGCACCCAAAAACTAAAAACTGAATAGTAAGTATTTCTTTCCTAAAACAAAGGCTGTATAATACGTGAAAGCCTTGGCCGGTACAATAGTTAGCACACATCCGAAAGAACAGTGAAACAATGCTTTCAGTTCAACAAAAGACAACTTTGACGACCGAGCTTTGAAAGCCCGCGAGTCTCAGTCACACTGAGTGTATGGAAAAACGGAAACGCATGAGCTTTGGAAGAAGAGAACTATTATCCAGAATAATAATCATTCCACTGATAATTTCAGAAATATAAGAGTACGAAAGTGGACATACAATTTAGCCACTAGCTGTTACTGGGCGGTTGCTGGACACACTTACAGCGAGGCGACCATCAGTACTCAAGAGTGACGCATCTACATACGACCTCAGATATAACTTAATTTTTGCTAGAGTTTAGATGTGGGCATCCATGGGATTCAGTGACCACTGAGCATCAAGCATGCACGCACGTTTGCTACCTTTCAAATATAAAAAAAACACGAAATATATTTCATTCCCTCTATTAAAATACACCGCTAGTCAAAGGCTACAAGTATTGGATCATACCAATATATCCATATTCCAATATTAGGCGGATCATTCAGCTCTATATTTTATATAATACATTAACGTAGAACTTTGGTCGATATTTCAGACGTTATCGCCGATAACGCTGTCTGTAAAGGAATCGTAAATATTCCATAAATTTCCTGAATATATTAAGTTATTAAGCACTGATAGCCCAGGGGTATGAATTCCGCTCTCTTACATTAGGGGTCCGGGGTTCGGATTCCAGGCACGCACGTCTTTTTTCTGAAGTTATAACCATATTAGAAATTAATTATCACTTGTTTTTACGGTAAATGTCGTATGCCGAGAGTAAGCCTACATGCCTTTGAGTTTCGGTAAAGTTCTCGAGTGTGTGACGTGTGTGAAGTGTACCAATCCGCACATGGTAGAGCGTGGCGGACTTTTGGTCTTTCTCCTTCTGAGGAAAGACCTGAGCCCATCGGTAGAATATTAATGGATCCGTTTATGCCACCCTAATCTTAAGTCCCCCTAATTTTTTTTTCTCGTAATCTTAGCGCAATTTCTATATCTATACCATTTTCATGTAATTTTCAAAACATTATTTCCATTGTATAGCGGTTCATAGAATAGATGGATTCTGTGTCGTTTCAAATTTTATTTACATACCAATACTTTCCAAGTAAAATGGGTGTGACAGACAGAAACTGAATTATAATTCCGTTTTTGCCACATGATTATGAAATCCAAAAAAACTGCCTTAACTTCAAGGTATCTTCAGATGATTCCTTACAAAATCTTAGGAAAGGTTAAACTAAAAAACTAGAAGTCATTCTTCGTGC
Organism: Phareas burnsi; assembly: GCA_018249415.1. Lineage (NCBI taxonomy): Eukaryota > Metazoa > Arthropoda > Insecta > Lepidoptera > Hesperiidae > Phareas > Phareas burnsi. The sequence continues at coordinate 1,837 of DWKL01005180.1, forward strand.
AATGAATTTTTAAGCCGCGGTTGGAACTAAAATTGAGTTACCGCGAAGAGAAAGGAAGTTGTAAAATATTTATGATCCTTTACGTAGAAATTATTATTTCATTCTTTTACTGAACAAGTTTATCTTGCTTTGTGGAATGAGTTTATTAGGTTATACCTATTTTGTTTTAAAATTTGTTAACGATTGCGGTGTAATAAGAGTAGTATGCCATATGGTAAGATTCCGGCATCTCATGTTAGGAATTCGGAGTTTGAATTTTAGACAGACAGTTTTTTTAAGTTACATGCGTATTAGAAATTCATTATCAGTTACTTTAACAGTGAAGAATAACATCGCGAGGAAATCTACATGCCTGAAAGTATTCAGTGAAGTTCTCAAAGGAATGTGAAGTCGACCCATGTGCTTTTTCAGTGTGGTCTGGCCTAGCCCTTTTCTTTCTAAGAAGAAACCAGTGCCCAGTGCAATAGAATAATAATGGATTAAAAATGATGATAATGTAATAGCAAATGATCGTCATCAACCCATTACCTCTTTTTTGTCTCTTTTACTCACAGACAGTTTTAAATCACAGACCACTGTGCTGACAAAGTATGGATTGGCAGAGAGAGGTCTTGCTCCGTACTTCTAGAACACTTTTACGCTATGTTTACCCTCACCCTAAACCATGCGAAAATTAAATTTAATACGGACATAGGCATGTCCAGTAGTTGACCACGGAAGGCTAATGTTTGGATTTAAATTCTTTATCACTTGCTTTTATGGTAAGGGAAAACATTGTGAGGCAACTTACACATCTAATAGTTCATTGTAAAGTTCTCGAACGTGTGAAGTCTATCAATCTGCACTTGACAGGCGTGGTGGATCCTATTTTCCAACCCTTCTCATTCTGAGAGGAGACGCGTGCTAAGCAGTGGAGCAGCAGTGGACATTAACACACACATTGACATATTAGGTTGATAATTAAACTACTAAGGCTTTATAGAAGACCGTGAAGAGCTATGATTGAAGAAAGCGCCTTAACATTCATTTGTTTTATTGAGCCGAAACAAGCCGTCTCGTAGAATATAAACGGATTAGTAGCTGGAGCGTATTCGTATCTCCCGATTTACATAAACCAATTTATAACTGGTCACGCTAGTGTCACGACTGTCGCACGTGTGTCAGCTTAATGTATCTGATTTGCGTTTTAAATTTGTGTCTGGAATAAGTTATTGTGGGTTTCGCAGGTGGGTCAAGGTGAGCCGCAATTTTCTTTCTTAGGAAAATTTTACCTTTGTTTGAAAGGTAGCAAATGAGAGGTTTTCTTTGTGTGAGAAGAGTAGCAAATGCATGTGCAGACAGTGTAACTAGAGAAGACCTGGAGCCACGCTTCTCCAATGCGGGTTTATAAAAAAAATAGAATAACGACCAACATGTGTCGGATGTTTTCAATCTGTCCACATAGCCTCCGACAAGGTTTAAGGACTGCTATCCAATGATAATAACCGGGACCGACAGCTCAACATGACTTCCAAAGCACAGAAGCACGCTTGAATTTATCCTCGCCTCCTGACCGCGCCCGACGTTGCTTAACTTTGTAGATCGAGTACGATCTCCGCAAGTCGCAGTGCTGTGCGTGCTTCAATAGGTGCATAACTTAAAATGCTTGGTTTTACATTATACTGTTACTTACCTTCACCACCGACGTATACTCAGGTTATTTTTAACAGCGTGTTAAAATACTTTGTTTATTATTTGTCTATAATGCTCATGTGTAAGAAAGGGCGAGACTTCCTAGTACAATCGTTTTGCAAAGCTTATTAAGTGGGGTCCAATTCTGGGTCTAGGTGTTTGTGCGCTCGTCGTGTATATGTTCATACCACCCACGACATAGGGTAGATATTCTAGTGTGAAGCTATGAATGTAGAAAGTGTATTTTTTTTAACCATGTATGGACTTATGTACGTACGCACATAAGAAATTATATTTTATTTGGCGTTAATCACAAATAATTTCTTTTATATATTTAAATATATTTGAACTGATTTAAACAATAAACGACATGAAATACTACGAATAATAGCTTGAAATAACTAACATTTTAAATAAATAACATTTTAATTCAATAAAATAAAACAGGAATACTATGTATACGTTACTTATTATCTATATGAATAACTTTAGACCGTAAAGAATTATCATTGGAGACTAACTTCATCCTGTTATATCTGCACTCTCAACTTTTATTTCATTCGGCAAAATTCATCCTCATCTGATTTTCATAACGCATCAAAAGAAGTATAACTTCAATAAATATATATTCAATAAATATATTTAAAAAATCATACTTCAATAAATATATTTAAAAAATCTTTAAAATTTCAAAGCTGCAGTTTAAAGACTAGATTTAATTTTATTGCTTTGTATAACCGCAAATATCCGTGTTTCATAATCTTCTTTTCGCGTGGAATATGACGCCAATATTCGGCTAGATGTTGCAGAGATACTTGTTTCCAGCAGTGAAACTACGGACAACAGACGTCCGCGGGAGGTCCCGGGGTCGAAGTCTTTTAACCATCAGGAGGACGACAGCTGAGTCGACGAGGACCGTACACGTAGCAACTCACAAGTGGGTTTGGCTTTCATTTCCTATGTATTCACATTGTATTATAACATTTTAATATTGTGATATTATGTGTAAATGTTAGCAATTACCAAGACATATTCCTTTCCTAGGGAATAAGCCTGGGTAAAGAGGGATCAAGTAAGACACGAATAATCTCCCCATCCTTCCTCACCCAGGTGCATGGTGCCGAAAAGTAGGCTAGGCTGGGTATGAAGTCCCCTCTTGTTGTTATTGTTTAACGACATAAGTCATGATTTCCAAGAGGATAGCTTTTGATGTATTAGAAAAACAAAAAAGATTTATACATTCACTTGATGGTGAGTAATGACTGCGGCTGAAATACACATGGCGGTAGAACCGCTGATTTCGAACCGTGATTACATAATGTGTTCATAACTTTAGAATATATAGAATAGTACCAATAGAAAAGGAATTAGCGCCACGTAGAAATCTAAGGTATTAGTCAATAAACTTTATAGCAGCTGTATTAACCAGTGATATCCAGTGGTTAAGACTCCGGCCTCTCATGCTAGGTGACCGAGATTCAAATCCGGCATGCACTCTGGTTTTCGAAGTCATGTGCGTTTTAGAAATGCGCAACGTAGAAGCTATAAAAACTTAAAGTTTATAGCAGCTATATTAACCAGTGGTAGCCTAGTGGTTAAGGCTCCGGCTTCTCGTGCTAGTTGGCCGAGACACGAATCCGGCATGCACCTCTGATTTTTAGAATTAATTGTCACTTGCTTTAACGGTGAAGGAAAACATCGTGAGGAAACCTATCCATCTGAAAGTTCTCTATAAAGTTCTTGAAGATGTGTGAAGTCTACTAATCCGCTTGGCCAGCGTGGTGGACTATGGCCTGACCGTTCATTCTGAGAGGAGATCCGTGCCCAGTAGAGGGACATTAATGGGCTGATGATGATATAATATATAATGCCGTTAAATAAGTTTAACATTTGGGCTTAAGATATGGTTACACTATGATATAGTTAAACCCACGAGAACTATTAAATGCCTCCAAACTGTATTGCAGTTTGGCAGATTACAATCTAAGATTTGCATACGTCACTTTCATTAAATAAATTAAAAGAAATAAAAAGTTAAGATCAGATAAGAAGTTAATATAGGATAACAGATAAAGTTAAAAAATTAGGTAAGTAAATAAATAAATCGAAGAAAATAAATTAAAAGAAATAAAAAGTTAAGATCAGATAAGCAGTTAATATAGGATAACAGGTCAAGTTAAAAAATAAGCTATGTAAATAAATAAATCAAAAAAGGAAAATATGAATATATGCTATTAACTCTCCTGTCCCCAATACAAGTATACGCTCTGTCATCTATCTCCACAATTCACGCCCGATGTAATTGATTGCTCGGTAATTAAGGCCCTTCAAAACTATTGAATTAGTTATGAACAAGGATATTAATCATTCTCTTTAGTACTAAAGTATAGTGAAAGTGGTAGAACCCTTGATTTGGTTCCATTGCCTCAATGCCACAACTATTTCAGTATATTTGGAGCTTGCTTTTTTACCTATATCTACCACCACCACTCATAATCCACCGTAAATCCTTGCGTTTCGAATGGAAAAGTGATCAGGCACAATTACAAGCAACGCAACCACCTGAGTTTTCAGGAGTAGTAATACATCTACATACAACCTCAAATAGAACTTCAGTCTTGTGTGAAGTTAGATGTGGACACCAGAACTGCAGTAACCATTTACCATCAGGTGGCCTGCACGCTCGTTTTCTACTTACTTAATATGAAAAAAAAAAACCGCCATATGCGAGTTGGAATCGCGTACCGAGGGTTCCGTACTGACTTGTTAGTAATCGCAAAAAGTTGTTTTTTTTGTGATGTTACTAAAGATTTACGGTTCTGGATTTTTCCCTTTATTCGTGCTATAAGACACTGCTGCTTGCTAAATTTCATGATTTTAGATCTACGGGAAGGACCCTATAAGTTTTGATTTCGTGTGAGTGTCAAAATATGCGGCATAAGCAACCGTATCTTTTGATTGCGTTGACTTAGAAACTTAATTTTTTACATCTCCAAGATTGCAGACCTGAATATTTGAATTTGATGCATTCACGCGTTTTAGAAAAAGTATTCTTAAACACAGACGGACGGACGTACGACGATCTGAAATGATCCTACAAGGATTCCTTTTTTCCTTTTGAAGTACGGAACCCTAAAAAACATTATCACTATATTTTGAATAAAGAGGAGGAAAGAAGACATAATTTTGGTGCATAACACATATTTCACAGAACATATTATGACCGTTAAAATCATAACGACCATAATAATAAGTTAATTACCATTTATACGCCACAGTAGTTACAAGCACTCGACGAAAAGAGCTACCCTCAGCATTTGCCGCGCAAGCAAGGCCGTTGGTTTATTATTTTTTCCTTAAAAATAAGTCGCAGCCAGTTACGTCGAGTTATCGCGGTCAATTTCTTATTCATAAGCGCTCAATGGTCGTGCGATTTGAATGTTTATACCATTTATTAGGAGGTTTTACCGCATTGTCCAACTACTACCAGGGTTTCTTTATGTAAGAAACGAGCGTACAGTCTCTGGGAACTGACTTGTAACGCCTCGTGTTTATGAGTGTAAATGTATTTCTGTACATATCCTTCAAACGAGAAACCTTTAACCCTTCTGTTAGCTGCAACCCTTTTTATGACCCACTGCTTGGCATAACTGTCTCTCCATTTGAAAAAGGCCTGGTGTATAATCCACCACGCTTCCGCAATGCGGATTGGTGACACTCGTGTCAAATAAGTATAAAGTCAATATAGTCTTGGACAAGGTTTAACGACTGCTATACAATGATAATAATCGGGACCGATAGCTTAACGTGCCCTTCGACTCACGTGCGCGCGCATGAAACTTAACTACTAGCGGGGTCACCCATCCAGCTCCTGACCGCGCCAGACGTTGTCTGTCTCGCAAGTTCTGGAATGAAATCACCATAGTTTCTTAAAAGTATTTCTTAATAAATTTTTTTTGATGTTTTAATAGTAGCAAATGAGCGAGGCCACTTTATGTTAAGTGGTCTCAACAACCCATGGACACCCACATCTAACCTTAATCAAAACTGAAGTTCTATCTGAGGTCGTAACTAGATGTAGTATGTGGTATTTCTACGGATAAACTTATAATTCCACCACCTATCAAAGTAAGTATGATGTTTTGTTTATGGTTAGTTATTTTAATTACATTTTCGCTTTTGTTTTCAGCTTTAAAGCTTTTCAAAGCTCTTCCAAATGGTTTCTCAAAATGGAACGTGATTGACACAATATTTTTAACTAAAAATAACAATGCCGGTCGGGATTTTGTCACGGATTTTTCAAAGCTTATTTGTGAAGCTCTTTGCAACGTTTTAATTTCAACGGCTTATGCGAGCTTATGAGCATGAAAAGCTTCGGAACTTTCATCGGAATCTGCAGCCCCTGCAGATATGTATGCGCGTGTGTGGAATGAGATAATTTTGGAGTAGTAAACTACTGTAACTGTAATCAAAAAGCAATAACTTAATTCATTATGCGACTAAATATATTGACAAAGGACTTCTCTGGAGATCAGGTTGCCGGATACTGTATTTCACTTTCGATTAAAAATAAGATTTATTTCATTTTGAATAAAAATCATTTTTAAGACATAATTCAGATAAATATAAAACCCATATTTTTCTGAAGTATGTTATAAAAAATATTTTTATTTCTTCAATTTTATATATAATAGAACTATAGTTCGTCCGGAGAGGCATCATTGTAGTTCTCCAATACGCCGTGAAACAAACTTGTGTTTCGGTTGGAGAGGCGTAGTTGCCGGTTACACTAGCAAGCGACGCGACAATCTTAGGCCTCAGGAATAGTAACGCGTATCTACATACGACCTCAAATAAGGCTTCAATTATGTTTAAGGTTCGATGTGACCACTTAACATCAGATGTTCTGCACTCTCGTTTGCTACGAACGAACGAAAACGAAAACAAAATCCAAAATAATAATTTCCAAATTGATTATTATATAAACATCTACCAGTAATTCCATAGTTGCAAAAAAAATATTGCGTCATAGAAAAGCACGCGTCTGATTAAACAGGACTTTATTATTGAAACCAAACCTATAATCAAAAAGTTGATTTTGACACAGAGAGCCGCCGTAATTTCCCTGCCAGTAAGCCCCTAGCGACGAAGCCAGGGGAATGACTACGTGATACAGTGACTTGTATTTGATTAACGGAGGGTTTTATTCCCGAACCACTTAAGATTATAATTTTGCCAGAAATAAGGAACGTTTTGAAGTGTAACGCCGGGAGAATTGAGTGAATATGTACTCTGTTGTTTTGGAACTGTTTCTCAAAATTCTCAAAAAGTAGCGCTGCAATGATTATTTGATTTAATTGTCGCAACTTTATAACTAAAAAATATTAATGTTCTAGTATGTTTTAATGTTTTTGTGTTATGTATTTTTTTTTGCCATTTCTCCTATTTTTAAACTTAATAGTTTTAATGTAACTACGTCGCAAATTGATATATTTTATTATATTTCTATAGTGGGTCATTATTATCATCATCAACCCATTAATGTCCCATTGCAGGGCACGGATCTCTTCTCAGAATAAGGAGGGTTAAGTCATAGTCTGCCAAGTGCGAATTTATAGACTTCACTCCCATTCGAACTTCAGAAAGAACTCTCAAATGTCTTGTTTTCCTTGACCGTTAAAATAAGTGATCATTAATTTCTAATACATACAATTTCGCAAAATTAGAGGTTCGAATCCCGAACACCCGACGCGAAAGGTCGGAATTATAAGCACTAAGCTATCGCAGCTTGTGCTATTTAATCATAATAAATGTTTCCCAACGTTTTAGTATTCAATTATATTTCTTTTCGTTTTTTGTCGTGTCAAAAATTACTTCTCATTGTCGAATATCTTCGTTGAATGAATCCGTTTCAGGTCAGATGATTCATTGAAACGTTTAACAAAATTAAAATGCAAATTTAAACTATTTGAGCTACTGCCATTTGCAACTTTTATAGACTTTTAGTATTCATCATTAAGTCCTGCTAATGTTTACTTTGACTTTTGTATAATAGAATCATCAGCCATAACAATATGGAGATAAAAATGTAACAAGCCGTAATAAAATTTTGAATTAGTAATTATAACACGGTAAATTTTAAGCTAATATTATCGCGAAAATTATATATTTTATTTATGTAACGGGTACTCACGATATGCGGTTTTTTAATTGCCTATATTTCGGCCCAGTTGCATGGATTAACCACGAAATATAAGTAATTAAAAAACCGTATACCCTGAGTATCCGTAACGTAATTATAACGATAAATTATGAATTTTGCCTCACATTTTTTTATTAAAAATATAGTATTTTTTGTATTTTAATTCGTACAGCGTACAGCGTACTTATATCTTATAACGTACTCAAAAAAATAGTAGTGCCTTCTTCAAAATCAAGCTTTAATGAAATTCAATTCCACCGTTAGTCAACGTCATACAAACGAAACCACAGATTGAACCTTCTAAGGTAATAAAATAATAAAAAATGTAGCCACATCATAACATTTAACAGTTAAATCAAAGGTAATTTTTTTTAAGTATA
>DWKL01005181.1:0-10086 GCA_018249415.1 Phareas burnsi
CCTTCAAGAAATTCATACGATATATATGACGGATTGCGTGGTATACCGAATCTGCTGTAATGCCATGGCAACAGTATGTGCGAATTAATTCCTACCACTGGAGCCTGCAATTGATATGCCAAACCCAGAGAACAATCACTGTTAAACTGCTCAACTATAACCAGATCGAACTTCGTTTTTGACTTCCAGAGATTTTGTACATTTTGGTCTGCGAGCAATACTTCACAATTTTCAACGGCGGTCGTTGCAAGGAAAATAGTGTCAGAAATAATTGCCATATAATCTCTCGTGGCCGGAAAATCATCTTCTACTATTTTTATCTTTCCCGCCAAACTTATATCATGATACTTTTTTGCCATCCGTTGTTGCGGAAAATAGGATATGACTGTCAGATTGTGTCCTCTATTCGCTAGTTCTTCTAAATAGGGTCGAAAAACAAAGAAATGGCTCTTTCCGGAGTAAGGAAACACTCCTAATATATTTAGGGATTCGATCGTTTGTATGTTTATTCCGATAGCAAGCAGTGCTGTTGCGACTATCACTTTTGTGATCATACTTGATATTCACAATGCGCGTTCTGAGTTGTAACCGGATTGCACACAGGCCCCCGTTCGTGTAGCGCGATAGTTTTAGTCTACTAACAATTCGCCAACTCCGCGTCGCTTTATCGAGTTTTTTTGCCAACTCAAATTACAGATAAAATTAATTTATCTTGTTGTTCCTCAGATAGTCTGATTAAATTAATTACTATGTCACATTGTTTTTAAGTTTATAAGTGCTCATCATGTTTCTTATAAGACCAGTAATTATATTTATGGTATTTTAGTGGTATATTTATTTATAGTATGTTTTTGGGGCTAACTGGTTTGATTGGCATGTCACCAACTACCACTGCCACCAACAAAGTCTTTAGAGGTAGTAATGCATTTTGATCTTTATGTATTACTAGTGATTTTACATTTTTCATCCTAGAATTCTAAATATTTCCAAGATAAATTTAAACTTACACGGTCCCTAAATATTGACAACACATACACGACAGGCCCTTTCAAATCTGAATAAGATGTTTTTGAAGAATACATGGGGTATTCTTCAAAGCACAAACAGACAGGACGTTTCGATATCGTGCAAAATAATCATTTGAGTTCAGATAAATGATTTATTTTTCCAAATTCCTTTTATCACTATCCTGTATTATCATCACATCTTGATCAAAGTTACCATCTGTACAGCTACTCATCGAGATATATACTGACTATGCAGGTATTTTTTTCACTGTAGGATGAGGTTCCCTCCAGATCAACTGGACCCTTGGCGGTCCTCCACGGTTCGGTTTGCGCGTTCCTTTTTACAGGGTACGTGCAAGATGTGGATCGAACTTCCTCCTGAGGTATTCCCTGTACGCTATTACGTGGGGTTCTTCATAAAAGGTGCAAAAAGAGCTCTCCTTCAAAACGGCGATGCATTGGCGACGTCCCTGGTGTTTCAAATGTCCATAGGCGACGGTGAAAATTTTCAATCAGGCGGCCCGTCAGCCTTACCGTTAGGTTTAGTTATAAAAAAACATATTTTTATCTTATAAAATGAGTGTAAACATTGCTGTGTTCTGCTTTGAAGTGTGAGATAAGGGTGAGAGGTGCGATAAAGAAAAGACGCTTACACGAGACGTACCAACTGAATCCTGAAGGGTAGCTATGTCTCCAGGGCTGTCCTAGGATAAGATTTCAATTCTATTTGTGGTTCGTTTGAGATGCCCATGGCCGAAACTTATCAGGTAGGCTGCATGTTCGTTTAGTACTTCTATGCTATTCTACTCTTCTACGCTGTGCTATAAAAAAGTAAAATACTCAAATGTATGTTCAAGAAGTAGGGAACCAAACAATAGGGTAGTCAATAGGGTAGTACTTTGAGTAAATTGGCTCTATTAACTTAATCATCAACCCTTTAATGTCCCACTACTGGACATGGGTCTCTTCTCAGAATGAGAAGGATTAAGCCATAGTCCACCAAAGTGTGCCAAGTGCGGTTTGGTAGACTTCACACACCATCGAGAAATTTATAGAGAATTCTTAGATTTGTAGGTTTCCTCACGATGTTTTCCTTCACCGTTGAAGCAAGTGATGAAAATCAGAGGTGCGTGCGGAGATCGAACTCCGGACCCCCAGTATGAGGGGCCGGAATCTTAACCTATCACTGCTTATTAACTCACACTCTATTAACTTACTATTTTTAAAACAAAGATTTAATATTATTGTTATAAAACTTCGTAGCCTTGAGTATTTTTGTGTCGGTTTGTTGTTTTTTAGTTTTTTACATTTACTTTTAGTAGAACAACTTACTGAGTACAGTATTGACCTGGAATGTATAAACTTGTTTCATGTAAAAATTATTTGATTCCGAATTGCATACCCTTCCTATAAATAAACGTAACTAACAAATCAAGAATAAGTTTTATCTTTGCTGTTGTTAATTAATTCTTGAATAATTACTTCCATTTGGTATTCAAACTATATCATTAAACTAAATTAAAGTAATATTTAAAAATGATAACAACTGATTTGTTTTTATCATCATCATCATTATTAACTATTGCGGGTCACGTTTCCTCCTTGAGCTTAAAAAGGACGAAGACATATGCAGATGCGTAGCATATATTTGAATAGTTGACATAAAGACAATTAAATAAACAATTATTTTACTCGTGTTTTTTTTTTTGTTTTTGAACCTTTAATTTTCCCACGCTTACAGATACAATACATTTGATACTAAAAAGAAAAAACATTACAAGGAGTAATAATATGACATATAAGTCCAAGCATAAGTATTGGTAAAACGGAATATCCGCGGAGTGAGATTTGTATGTAAAGTTGTTTCGAGCTGCGAACTGTGTCCAGAAGATGGCAGTATCCATTGGTGAAACAGGTCGATCGCGCCACGCCTTGGAGAGTAATTTCACACGCTCTCTGAACCTAAAAATATATAAAATATTCTGACTTGGATCTGGTAGGCGGTCACCGCTATGTGGAGCAATCTTATAGCAGACAATATGCCAGGTTTAAAGACCTTTGAGTGCGGTTGGTCGCTTGGGTCGGTCAATTGGTTAGAAGGAACTTCAGATCGACTGTTTGACAACTATCCTGTAACTCCATTAACTCGTATTAGAGTTTCGTGGTAAATGCTACCCCAGGGATTTATTTGTGTTGGAGTGTGCAGTCAAGCTTCGCCTACTAGAAGAAATTCGGTATTTGAACTCTGACTACCACTATTTTGTCGATATTATTTCCGTACATAACATTAATCGAATAGTTAAATGTTACGGGATATTAAGTAATTTCAAAAGATGTTTTTTATTACTACTGATTTATGATTAGATTTCGGCTAAGGAATACGGATGTCTCATAACCCATGATAAATATTGTTTGTTAATACTTATCCAAAACATAATATACAGTAGGTAAACATTATGACGCGTTCGAGAATCCTTTACTGTTTTATTTAAACCTAATTATACAGATATTTTAGCAGCTGTTGTGTTTATGTTGTTGCAGTCATTTATTTGTGTAACATAAACTTACTCTGGCTCCAATACGGTCTTTAATTTCGCTAGGATATTATCTTTTGTTAGGTCATCTACATTTATCTGAACACCGAGGCCTGCTTCTTCAGCGGCCGCTGCATTCGCAGGTTGGTCTCCGAAGATAGGCATACCCACTAAGGGCACACCGTGGTGTATTGCCTCGGTAGTTCCCAAAAGCCCACAATGAGTGAAAAATGCTAAAACTTTAGGATGCGCTGAAAACCAAAAGATTTTTTATTAATATCCAGTAGTAGTATATTCTGACTCACCTAATTGCAGGTCTACCAATAGAAGGGTTCCGGGTGATGATGACGTATCTAAATTTATTTTAGTATTTATTTGACTATGTTTAATTAACTATATTTTTAAAGTTTTCTGTTAAATTGAGATAGAAAACCCGCAAGCAGTACCAGATGTTAAATACTCATTGTTACTCCTAGATATTTTGAAGTATATATAGAAGTCTTACTTGAAATCGCTCACAGATACGTTACCTCTGAAGATAAATATGGAATGCCTTTTGTAAATATTTACAGTTTTATTAAAATAATAAATCATAAATTATTAAATTACCACGATGACAATCATCATGACGATGTTAATGAATGTTCATAATTGGTTTACAAATAAAGAGTAATTGTATTGTATTATAATATATTACCTTAGAATACAATGATGGTCCTTTCGATGATGTTATTTGTTCTATCCAGGGGTGTCCAAGGATATATATGAAAATAAAATAAGTTTAAAAGTGGACTTACCCAAAATATCATTCTGAGGTAACCATTTAGCAACATAAATGTTCTTAGGGTTTCCCGGTAGTGCCTTGCGCTCCCACTTCCATATTACACGTTGTGGTAGCTGTTCTAGTGCTGCTATAATACTTTCAAGTTTGGGTTTAGGTATCGATGATGTTTTCATATTACTGCCAAAACTGATATAGATTATCCCATGCTCAGAGTCGTCTATATATTTTTGAATTTCCTGTTTATGAATAAATATATTAGGACTATTTAGATTCGCAACTGCGAGTAGTAGTTTTGGATTGGTTGTGTAGGATTTGGATTGTTTTTGTATGATATGAAAAAAATCAAATTTCTGTCTAGATCGAGTAAGCCCAATTTCAAAATTATTATCAGATTATATATATTAATTAAAATATATAATAATGAACATTATAAGTAAATATGCAGACAGTCTACTTGGGAACAAATTTGAGCGATATCATTATTTTAAAATCAGGTCCTCGTGTCTGCTATTATTTTCGTCATTTGTTTGTAATAATTTGATATGACCTTTGGCATAGAGAAGTGATTATCATATCAGTCTGTCACGCAGCAGATTTCGAGTTGAGTAGGGTAGGGTAGGGTGGACATTTAATGATGAATTTAGACTTCTGTTCTAGATTAGTGTCCTTGTTTGTTTGCATATATCCATGTTAGTATTTATGACTCTGAGTCAGGGATCCTAAGGGTAGACCTATGAGTGTATTAAATGATAAAATCTTTCATGATTCGTACCACCTTTCGAGGCACCAGCAATGTTAAACTTTGCTATGTTTTAGTTTAAAATAAGTGACTAGAAAAAGATAGTGATACGAGGCACTTTGACCCAGGTCTTTCAGGACTTACATTCTATTTAAGGTTCTTTATTGGCGTCGATGCCACCAAAAAGAAAGGATGACATTCTAATACTACTGTTATAATATTTCATTACTATTCCATTATAATGGGGTAATTTTAATATTCCGGGGAAATGAAACCCTTGTGATCCAAACTATACCCCCGGCTTCCTACGTGTTGACGTTCTATCGTCTTAGCTTTTGATACCCTACATATCAAAAGCTAAGACGATAGAACGTCCCTAATACGCAGGTATGTCCATAGATAGCAGTGGCTGCTTACCATCAAATGGACTGCGTACCCTTTTGCTACTCCTATGCTATAACCTTATTATTGCAAACGTAACGAAAGTGTAAATAAATTAAGTAGGGCAATATGAAAATCTAATTAACTTACATCAGGTAAGGGTTTCGGTTCCTTTATATGATAGCCACCGACTTCTTTTATATTCGCTGGCAAAAGCGATGAACCAGATAATATGAAATTTTGATATAAAAGTAACAAATTGATGTTAGCTCCCAATTCTTCCAGCGAGGGTACGTCTTCGAAATATTCTGCGACTATTTTCTGTTCTAACCTTTGAGTGATATATTTGTTGAGGTAATAGAAATAATTGTACAATAAAGTACGTTGAACTCTTTGGAATAATGTGGGTTTGGTCCCGCCCTCCAGGAAATCGAAGAGAGTATACGACGGGTTGTATGGCACGCCTAATCTGGTGTAGTGCCAAGGTAGTAGCATGTGTGACGTTACGCCAACGACTGGTGCTCCCAATTTGTGAGCAAGTCCTAAAGCACAATCACTGTCAAATTGTTCCACAATAATAATATCAAATTTCTGTCGTGTAATCCATAACTGTTGAACGTTTTCATCGGACAGTAATATACTACAAACGTACGGGCCTCCCATAATATGTAATACAGTCATTATGATAATGGTCATGAATGGCGATTTTATCATCGGTAGGTTTATTTCCGATACCGGGGCGTTTTCGGACAAATCGATTACATGGTAATTTTCTTTTGGCTTCTTGTCTGCATAGTACGATATTACAGTTAAGTTGTGACCCCTCTCAGCTAGTTCTTGTACAAACGGTTGAAATACAAAGAAATGGCTCTTGATCTGAGTAGGGAATATTCCTAGTATTTCTAACGATTGCACAGAATTTAAATTTGCACACCAAATCAGTGTTAAAATAATTAACATGTTATCCATATTCACTGTAACCGCCTTGCGACCACGAGAACATTATTATATCTAATATAAATAATATTTAAACATGATATGAAGTCTAATTATCTCAAAAAGTGATAATGTATTTCTAATCCGTTAAGATTACGTCATTTTTATTTGATTACTTAATATTTATTTTATATTTTCCTGTCCTCAAGTCACATATCTAATTAGATATGAATTAGGTAAAGAACGGTTTTCGCCTTCATGAAAATTGCTTAATAATAAAATAAACCAGTGAATTATGTACAATCTTTATAATCTGGGAAACATAATTAGGCTGGTTATACTACATATGTAGTAGGGTGAATAACCACACACAGAAGTTTGGTTTATATGCCAAAATAAGATTTTTATAATTAACGAACGATACTATGAAGGCCTGCGACTATTTTTGTAGAGAATTGGACGCTCTACAAAAAAGGTCTAATGCCATTTTTTGATAAATCAACTCCGTTAAAAGTTATTCAAGGTCAAAGTTAAATTTCTCATCATTTTAGCCATTTTTCTGAATAACTTGGCGAAAATATTATGTTTTTCGAAAAAATGTGCCCAAAATCTCTTACAATCGAAATATTCTGGCTGTATACGAGAAAGACCCGCCAAGTTCAAAATGAAGAATTAAAAAAAACTGAATTTGTTTTATTGCCAAATAAGCATCTTTGTAAATAAGCACAGGTTCGTGCTTTCGCTTTTGCTTTTGCTACTTGTAACCTTTGATTATAAAAATAATACATTATAGACGTACTACTTTAGAACATATACATGTCACTAGACTAGTAATCGTGGCAAATAATTTTATATTAATTATTATATGTTGAATTTCAATTTAACAAAACTATTATATGTTTATGTATGAGAATAAAATCTTATAATAAAACATTAAATATACGTGTACAACGCCATCTAGTGCCGCTAACCCGAAATTTTACAACAATTATTTGAATCTTCCCGTAAAATAGATTCTAGATTAGGTGGTGGAATAAGCATTCATTGTAACTTTATAATGAAGGAATAATAATAAAATTCAT
Source organism: Phareas burnsi (assembly GCA_018249415.1). Classification (NCBI taxonomy): domain Eukaryota; kingdom Metazoa; phylum Arthropoda; class Insecta; order Lepidoptera; family Hesperiidae; genus Phareas; species Phareas burnsi. The sequence goes on from DWKL01005181.1 coordinate 7,464, forward strand.
ATATACATTATTATTGTTAGAACCTCACTATAAAAATGTTTATTCATTATTCTACAAAATCTCATTTTATACATACTCAGTATACCTACGGTTGTACTACAAAGTTTTTAACGACATATAAATTTGTTTTTGAGCTAATATTATCGCCGAAATTATACATTTTTAAATTATGTAACGAGTAGGTACTCACGATTTGCGGTTTTGAATTGCCTATATTTCGGCCCAGTTGCATGGGCCGTAATATAGGCAATTCAAAACCGCAAATCGTGAGTACTCGTTACATAATATAAAAACATAAATTTGTTTCCTTTTTTAAGTTCTCATTTAACTACTAACGCCCTCTGCTATTATGTTTGAAATAATCTGTTGCACGAATGAGATGAATCACAGTTTGTTAATAGTTGAGACATATACCGCTAGATGTCCTCGTAGTGCATAACTTGAGAATTTATTATAGTTTTTTTAACATGAAGCCTGATTAAAGTTGTAGGTACAGTTAACATATAGGAGATGTAAGTAATTTCACTTATAATATAATCCAAACCGTTTACATCATTCTATTCCTCGAAGGTATTAGGATTTCTTTTATTAATTGATAGTTATTCAGAAACATTGTAATAACTTGAACAGAGAAAATGGGTTTAAGGTAATCCAAATATGGAATTCAGTCGTTAATCTGGGTACGCCATTTAAAGTTAAAATTGCAGTGCATGTTGATAAAGTTAGTATCATATGGCGTGATAAGGTGCAAATGGTATATACAGGACGATTTAAAGGTGGTTAAATTAAAAAAAAAGTGGGTAGATAGGCATAAATAAGTTTTTTTATATTATAAGAGTAGTTAACGCGCGTGCAGGCTATCTGATGTAAAGTGGTCATTGCAACCCTTGGACCTTACTTCATTGGATCCATTAAACCTTAAACTGGGCTGAAGTTCAATCTGAAGCTGTACGTAGATAGATAAGATAGTCGCCTCGCTTGTAAGTGTAATTGAACCACCTATCCAACCGAAACATAATAATACCCGCTTCTAATGCTACCTTAGTACTTGGCAACAGTTTCCCCCCACCATAGTCACCGTGACCACTATCTATGCAACTGACTAGAAATTTTGGTATAATAACGAATCCAGTATCCGTTACAAATTAAAAATAATTTGTATCTATTGATAAAATTTCATGTTCATATTTTGTCGCCGAACTTGATAATAAAATTGCAACAAATGTTTTCATCAGTGATGCTTCCAATGAACCAATCAGTTTCATTATATATATATAAAAAGTAGGCTCTTTTGAAATGTAGAAAGAAAATTGTGTCGTTTCGTGCGAAAGGCTTTAACAGTTGAATTGACTTAGAATGTCGATCTGCAGAACCGACATGACGAAATAAAAATATTATAGCGGCAGCGTGTATCGGCACGCTGCCGCTATAATATTTTTATTTCGTATTTTCTTAAATATGGAACAAAAGTGAAGTAGGTCACTTCGCGTTTAGATTCTTTTACATATTTCCCAGGACCTATAAATAATAAATAATAATTTGATTACAACGATGGTCTTTTAGCCAGTCAAATTTATTTTTACTACAAACACATTTTATAAAGATATATTCTTGATATCGGATTTGCTGACAAAAACTTTAACTGCTTAAAATAAAATATTAACAAAAACAATATTTTTATATCACTGTATCTTATAGTGGAAGGTCATTAGAATATTGTGCCGTGTTACATACATATACACTTTAGTGATATAAAATGCACAAACATCGTTAATTACTTGATTTTTTTTACATTATTTGATCAAAAAAACATGGGGTTCATTCTCTGTCTAGAAGAAGAATTAAGGAACGCGAATTTGTTGATATTCCTGGAACCGACTGCAATTTAATAAGCTAATCATAACGAGGAATCATTCTTCAATAGCTATTACCACGTTAAATTTCATTTGGAATATTCATACATGTTATAATTTTTTATTCGCTGCTAAATTCTTCTTCTTCTTCTTCTTTATAATTACCTAAACGAACAGTCCAGTCTATGTTACAACAGTAATTCCAACAGTATTTCTTACTCCATCAGTTAAAACGTAAATTATTTGAAACGCGAACAACACGAAGCAACCGACGAAGATTTTTTTAAATATATATAAATGAAATAAAAAACAATATAAATTAACAACACATTTATTTACGTAAAAGGTATATACATAGGTACCGTGTAGGTACTTTTAATTTCGCTTAAGTACCTTTCGCTTAAATTAATTTCGTCATCATAATATTTGGTCAGAATATTGCTTTTGTTGAACATTGCAAGTGTTCGCAAAATCAATTTTTGAATCCACAAATATTGAAAGGGCAGTGGCAATTGAAATAAAATTATTGTAGTCACAATTCCAAAGTCAGGCTTAGTAAGGATAGGCGTTCCTTCATTATATTATTTCTGCTGGGTACACTTACAGCGAGGTTCTTTTTTTTTATGTTTGTAAAGTAGCAAACGAGCATGCAGGCCAGCTGATGTTAAGCGGTCACAACAGCTCATGGACACCCACATCCAATCTCAAACAAAACCGAAGTTCCGTTTGAGGTTGTATATAGATGCGTCACTACTCCTGAGGACTAAGAT
>DWKL01005182.1:0-10085 GCA_018249415.1 Phareas burnsi
AAAAAAACAATGATCAAATTGCTAAATGGTTATTTATCATAATTTAAATCTTGATCAAAACTAATTTAAACCTAAACAATCACCAACCTTTTCCATTGGAGTATTAAGTGTAGCTGTTGCCAATAAACCTTTAAGAAAAGTTACTCGTTTTGTATACTCCGCCAAAATATCTTTTGATGGTTTGCTGAAAAAATATATCTGGTAAAGGCAAGTAAAATTAATACACACTAAATGATTAATTATTTTGCTGATATACTCTGATATACATATAGATCAGTCTGAAACATAACAGTGCTTCATTGTCTGATATATGTCCTAGACTAAGACAATAAACCATAGTTATCAAGGGCACCTATAATCCTAATGAAGACTAATCTTAATGAAAACTATTTGTGGTTGTCAGAAATCTGCAAAGGCTGTATTGACCACTAATTATGCTAGCGTAATGGTATACATTTTAGCGTCTCATGCTGGGGATCAGGGGTTTGAATTCCAGATCTCAGAGATTTCGAAGTTATGTGCGAATCAAAGAAAATGTTTTGAAGAAAAACAGCGCATCTTAAAGTTCTACATGTTGTCAAAGGCTTGTGAAGTCTACCAATCCCTACTTAACGAATATGGTAGACCATGGCCTAAGAAACTTATCATTAGAAGAGACCCGTGTTCAGCAGTGAGACAATGGCTTAAGGATGCCTATATACTTAAGACTTAACGAACTTACTCTGGCCCTATTTTTAATTCAGATAGCATGTCACTCAGCGATTCTACGTAGCTCTTTAACTTCGTATTACCGTCTACTGGTTCCTGTTTAGCAATAAGTTCACATTTGCTAAGCAGCATCCGTACATTCATCTCCAGTCTCGACTTCTTCACGACTGAAGCGGGATGTGTAGGTTTTTCTACTGCCATTTTATTCAAGGATATTTTTGTCGATATTAAAATATAAACATCTGTTTGGAATGGAATTGGAACGATAATATATACGAAATTTCTATCAAAAATTAACTGTTAACGCCGTCAACGTCAATTTCAATATTGTCATTGTCATCGTGACATTTCCACGAATGGGCAATAAAATTGACGTTAGTGCTAATTTAATTCCAGGAATCTGACCATCAATATCTACTAACTTCTATATGAAATTTACGTATAACTTCGGTTATAAAATAACATCAAAGGTGATTTGATCGTGGCGGCATCATTGTTACTAAAATCGCCAACCTCTTTGCGATTTGTTTGTGGTAACGTCGTTGCCACACCAATTTTTACCTTTAAGTCTTTTGGTTTGAATTTATTGTGGAGCAACATTATGCAACAGGATAACATTAGATGACCGTCTTTAGCGTTTGCGACAACTTGTTGCTTTTATTGAATGTTGTTCATCGCATTGTCGTTAGCATCATTTACAAATAACTTTTGGGAACGTTGCTCCATAAAAAGTAACTGCTTTGGATGCACCAATAGCTTGTAGTGGAACTAGCGAGAGCTCTGTAACTAACTGGAACGAATTTCGACAAGGAGCTCTCAAAAGTGACACCTAATATGTCGATAGCTAGCATTTATTTAATTCATTAAACTGAACTGTGTATGATAATCATATTACAACATTCTTATCACTGACAGACATTGTACTACCAATTGCCTTGATAGAGTTATACATTAATGTCGTTCCAGAAGCAAAGTAACAGGCCGAAAGTAATTATACTTGTTATCATTTTAACGAGATCATTAGTAATGTAATCTAAGTTTTCCACATGAGGGTATAGAATTAAACAAGACAACGTGTGTAAAACATTTAATGAATCAGAAGAATACTTAATGTGAATATAAAAATAATTATGATTTAGGAGTCTGTTTCTTGGCAGCTTCAGCTTCTGCCTCACTCTTTTCAAAATTAGCAATCAATTTCTCCACTTCGCCACTTGTCAGCACTCTAATGATAGTCTTGTTATCTTTGCGCGTTAGGGTTGCCATTTCCACTGAAAAAATAATAAAAAGCTAAATTTAATCATTATTATTTTAAAATATACACAAGTTGAACATTTCATGGAATGTTTTACACAAAGCTCACAACAGATGGCGCCACAATGTTTTTATTACGTTATGACTAACAATAATAAAATCTTATAAAACTTAAGCCTAATAGATGTTTAGAAGGTACAATGTTTCATATCTCTAAAAGACAAAACATGTTATTGAAGTTAGAGAAAATGTTCCATTTTACAAATTTTCCTTTCATCACGTATCATTATTGTTTACTAAATTTTTTTATCACAGTACTTTATCTCAATAAACATAATAATTTTATCTGTTAAAGCAAATGTAAGAAACAAAACCTGAAAAGTTTAGATCATGTTTCAATTTTCCCTTGGTAGATACGGGAGTGTTTTATGATGTGATACATATATATTTCACATATGTGTGATATATTTCATATCTGTCGCAATAACGTAATTAAAATGTGTAATCATGTTGATAGATGTTTTCGTTAATATAAGACAGTGGTGTCTCTAGTCTGATAATAGCACATAAAATACCGTCATTATGCAAAAATGATTTGCAAAGGTACCCCCATACAAAATCTCTAATGCATAAGTTCCTAAATGGTTAATGTTTAAGACGACTGTTACCTTTTTCTGGTGTTAGCTTGGTCATATCCAAGGTCTTGCTCAAAACTTTGATAGCTAATGCCTGAGCTTCAGCTAATGTTGTCTCATTCTCTTTGTACTCCTGCTTTAGACTTGATACTGCTGCCTGTATACCACACAAGATAGTTATCTTTTTATTATTATAAATTAACATAAATAAAAACAATTAAATCACATCTATACAAGCCTAATAACAGTAAAAAGTGTAAAGATCCAAAAAGTAAAGTCCAAAATATAAATTGCATAGATGAGAAAATACTATGACTTTTTGTGTTATGGGAGAATAGCAAATGAGCTTGCAGGCCCCCTGATGGATACCCACATTTCAAATCCTCATCCACAATCTCAAATAGAACTAAAGTCCAAACTGAGATTGTACATAGATGCATAACTAATCCTGTGGACTAAGATGGTTGCCTCACTGTATGTGTCCAACAACTGCACCTCTCCAACCGAAACACAAAAACTGCTTCACAGGAGATTATAAGGGCAGCAGTAGTACTTCCCCAGAGGAACTATAGTCTTACCACCTATCATATGACAAGTATCATGTAACAGACATACAGAATTACTTCTAGATATGTAATATAGACTTGAATGAGTATGAATAACAATGTTATATACTTACAGCACTATTATTTCCAATGCAGGTAGCCTTCCAGCCACCATAGTTTCCACTGGGGTCGGACTGGTACAGCTGGTAACCATAGTGTTTATCCCAGCCCATGTAAAGAATTGACACACCAAATGGTCTCTTACCTGGAAAAATTAAAAGCAATAAAGATCATTTTAATACTAAGTCTAGCAATGAAGTAATTTGAGCATCTTATATTATGTGTATTTAAAATGAAACCAAAGTAAAGATCATAACAAGTTAATTAACACAGTGACTGAAACAAATACACCTGTCAATGTGTTACTGTCTGCACTACCCATGCGGCTCTCACGCATACAATGTGTGCTGACATAGTGGAATGAACCTGTTGTGTTACACACCACATGGGTGGATTGTTTCGAATATTAGCACCGCAGTCAATGTGTTAAGAAATGTTATGAGCCACTAAGCTGCTAATCACAAATAATTATTCTTAAGATGTTCAAATACGTTTAAGTGAATATTGAAAAGTGGTTAATATTTCCAAATTCAACAATTTGTTACTTTTAATATGTTTACTCGTTTATATAATATTAATGATATAATTTTGTAAAATCACAGTAATTTTTTACAATTTATTATAATCCATAGATTATTACTTTACCTCCGTACTGCGTATAAGCCTGTTTGACATCACACAACCATGAAACCAGTTGTTCACATGGGATGGATTCTCCATACTGCAGCAGATATCTCTGGGCGATGAGGCGTAATTCATTTGTAAGTACATTGGCATCGGACGTGATTCCGGCAACCGAACACACCATGTCATCATTTAGCTTGTAAATCTTCTCCGAAAAAAACACTTCATCTAGAAGCTTATTGGTGTTCCTGCGCTCTGCCGCAAGTAAAATTCCATCAGTGGCTAAAATACCTAGTGAAGTACCAGCGTGGCTGATAGCTTCCATCGCATATTCCACCTGGTACAAGCGACCTACGGATTAACACAAATATTAAAGTACATCGTAGATTTGCAATATAAATATAATTTATAAAATATATGTCCTACCTTCGGGTGAAAATATTGTAGTTCTCGTATCATAACGGCGAGCCTGGAGAAAAATAACAGTTTTTGTTGTTATGCTGATTGAATGACCAAGCAAGAAGTAGTTAACCTATTGCTTTGCTAAAGTTTCACTATATTACTTTATTTATATTGTAAGCAAAGACTTAAAACTTACCATTTTTTGAAAGAGTGAATTAGTTCCACGTTCAAATTATAAATAATATCAGTATTTTAACAACTTTTAACACAATTTATATTTTAGCTTTACCGGAGTATACAATGACAGCGCAATGACAGGTAAGTTTTCAATTTGTAGGATGATGGGCATTTGGGCAATGACTGCATGGTATTATATCTGTTCGGAAATCGTATAAAAATGTCAAAAAATTACTAAAGATAAGTAAATAAACAAATCTTACTACTTTACTCCCAAAATATGTAAGTTACTTTAAAAAACGACGTAAAGTATGTCAGTTATTGTAATACATAATATTTCGGAACCCCTATTTTTTTGTTGTACAAGACAGCGACATCTATCATTTTAAGAAGAACCAAGTTAGTCTTCAATGTTTCCTTACATTTAAAAAGTTTAACTACTTGTCAAAAGATGGTTATAATACTACGACAGAACAGCTTACGGTGCTACAAAATACATGAATTTGTTAATAATGTAATGTAAAGGCCCACAGCACCTACTAGATATTCGATATTAGTTTCTTTGTTAGTAATTTTTCGATTCATTTACTTAAAAGTCATTTTAATAACTGTGTAAAAGATAATGAATTTTCTAACTTTTTTCATTTTGGTACTACTGTTGCGTTATTTTGTAGAATTCTGTATGTTTAACGAAACCATTATAAAATCACTAATGTGTTTGTCAGTGTACATTTTAAAATATTCTTAAAATAATTACGTACAAGTATTAATTTCTCATAGGAACTATATCTGTATACCTATTCGAAAAAATATAACATACCTATATTTAGTGTGAGATAGGCATCACTATGGCGCTTGACGCAGAAGTTTTTGAGATTATTTTATTTTGCTAATTCTTACCAGTGTTAAATTCTATCACAAGTTACTACGGCTACCGTAGAACTGTCTGTTATCTTCATTGTTGTTGTTGCTTAATGAAAACTGGGAAGTATTTTATGTTGAAATAGTTTGAAATAGTCGCTAGACTATTATTATTGTTGTACCCACATCACTAAGTTCGCATACTTCAACGCAATTTGCATGACATGGTTTTGGTAAATTCTATGATTTTTGGACTAAAAAAGGTTTAAAAAATATAACTTTATTAGAAACCATTCATACACGTATAGGTCACTTAAATCTACTTAATATTATTATACTACAATAACAATACAAGTAACTATAGACTTATTGAAACAAAAAACATTGGACAAGTAATTATTTACATTATAATGCATGAATGTGTGTAAATTGTGTGATAATAATTTAATTTTATGAAATTTTGGTCCAGTTACCTGTATTTATTAACTATTATGAAACATTGCGAATAGTTTTGAGTAGAATTTACAATATCTCAACAACAGCAAAGCAGTTAAATTTCCCGATCAAGATACCAAATTTTTTGTTGATAAAATTGATAGACAGACTTAAGATAAAGTGAACCTAAATACACTCGAACAAGCAAGAAATTGTTATACGTAATATTTAAAAAATACGCATAGGAATTTCTGTATAGGCGTTACATGCGAATTTTCTCACATTATAATATCGTTGTATCAAACGTACGTTATAATCTATACAAAAACACATAAACATTTAACAAATCCTTAAGAAATATTATTTTAATTGTTAATGTTAACTTTAAACCAAAGTTAAACGTTATAAATTTATAAAATATATTTTACTAAGCAGTGCTGTCTTCATCCGTCGAGCCGGCTACTTCAATTAGTCACATCACACTTCGTGTTGTAGATATTAAATCCAGGATAGGCTGAACTAGGACGTACATTAGTATCATTACCACCAAGACCATCAGAGCTGTGCTCAGGCCACCTTGAGAAGCGCTGAAATAATCCATATTGAATCCAATTGTCATAGTAATAAGACCCATGGTGATGGCGAATAGACCGACGGCCATGTGAAGTATCTTGACCGGTCCACTCCTTACAAATAAGCGTACTTTTGAAGAGAATAACGCTACTATCCCGGAGATAAAACTTATCAGTGTGAAGATTAACGCGATTACTCCTGAAATCCAGTGAAAAGAAGAATATATATATTTTTTGCCTTTAGCTCTAAAATTACGAGTCATTTAGACGCGGCAAAATATTTCGTGGTGCGGCTCCAGAGGTACCACTGCCACATCTATTTCTGGTATACGACAGCATTATAAAATCTACTATAAAGTTGGAGCCGTTTCAACCTAATCGTCAGATATAGCAAAGCATCTGTGGCCGACTTCAGAAGATTTTTTTAATGTTTGAAGAGTAGCTAACGAGGGTGCAGGCCACCTGATATCAAGTGACCACTGCAGCTCATGTATACTCAGATTTAACCTCAAACAAAATTAAACTTCATCTGAGGTCGTATAGAGATGCGTCACTACTCCTAAGGAGTAAGAGTCGCCTCACTGTAAGCATGTCCGGCAGTCACACCTCTCCAACCGAAACAAAAACTGTTTTACGGCGGATTATAGACGGGAGTGGCTATAGTACTTCCCCGGATGAACTATAGTTCTACCACCTCCCAAAGTTTAGTCTTATGTGATGTCGATTACATATAAATATTGTATGTGAGCGACAGTGATCATTTACCAGGTGGATTGCATGCTCGTTGCCTACTTTTATGTCACGAAAGGAACCTAGATTTTACAGTCATCTTTTTACCGTACGTCGCGGTTATCTCTAAGTATCATACACCTCTTACGCTATTCGCGATAAGATACTGAACGTGGACTTACCACAGATGCCATGTGCCGTGTTGATTTGCATGTTGACTTCAGCTAAACCCAAGAAGGTACCAGCGATGACGAATATAGACCCTATCAATTGGAGACATCCGTGTACGACACGTTTGCTGTCTTTTTTCAACTGGAAAGACCAAGAATTATGTCTGTGGAGGGTTAACACAGCTTCTACCAGGAACAGTTGGTACTGAAACATAAATTTTAGGCAGTAAGAATAAGAGATGTTTAAAAAAACAGGCCGAGACTGGAACTTCCTATGGTATGGTTTCAACTGTGAAAGTTAAAGAGTAGCATGGTGATTTCGGGTTTCGACGGTACCCTCATTACCCGGGCAGTTCTCGTGGAGCTAAATAAGAGAAAGAAAAGAAAGAGCTTAATATTTTGAAAGTGAAGTTGAAAGCTGAAATATTTAAAACTATAGATGTATGAGAGTACAACAGATACAATTAGATTTCAATATTCCCAAAATTCAATCATATAAAGTATAAAAAAATACACAAGAACATCCAAATTTGGGAAAATCAACGAGTAAAAAGTTTTACTAGCCCAATCACAGTTTAGTTTGTCGAAATTACATGTCCCAATGTCCCTTTACATGTCCCAATTTTTGACACGCTTCTCCCAACATTTGTGTAATTAATGGATTCTCCATTATCATCTTTTCAAGTTATGGTCAATAAAGAGGGTAATTTCTTACTTAATCGTCTAGTTAAAACGCAATATGCAAGAGTTTGAACAACCAAAAATAGAGAACTTTCAAATAGTTAAACCTTCAATTCGCATTTTACAGATTATGAAAACCTTAAAATGCCGAAATTGACTATGTGTTGGATAAGGACATTTTAGCTTAAGGATGGCAGTATAAATAACACGCAATAGAGTGTAATGCTTGACTACTGTGTACTGCAATTCGTCAACACCACATAGGTGTGAGCGCTTCAGCCAATGCTATAGATGTGTAATACCTGAAAACGGATATAAAGTACGTACTCCAGTTCCCGCAAAAACGATGTGTAGTTGCAAGTTGCTGATGGTGCCATTTGGCGCTGACGTAAGTGCGAAGTGCCACAAGCAGAAAACCACAATCGCCACTTGCATATGATGGAGGAGGTTGATCAGTTGACAGATTGACGTCCAAGCGGAGTCCCAGGTGGAGCTGAAAGTGTCTCCGCTCTCTTCGTCGTAGGGGCCTGGGGCCCTGGTCAGTTCGGCTTGGTAGGGCACATGCTCGCGAACCTCGTAGATTTCCACCTTCTCCACAGACTGCTGGCTCGTGCTAGGTCTGTCCATCTTTGACCACGTGTGAAAAGAACACTCCACGAACCGTAATTAAGCAATAACCTCCTTAAGCAGGCGCTTGATTGAGGACGCGGTCACATGGGAACCTATCAACTTACGAACTAAGTGTTTTGGCGACAGAATTCAAGTTATCAACACTTGTGATAACATGAGAGAATTCGATCGGTTAATCTGCTATCATAATGGAATTGACAGCTTCGAGATTAGGATCTTGCGTAATGTTGCAACTGAGAGACTGTAGGTATATTCGAAGATTAGCTACTCATATCTATCGCTCTTTGTAAAATGTCGAAATTCGATTTTGTGGGCTTGGTAGTGCATATTTTTGCAACGATGGAAGAAGACATCGTGAGTGTTCTTAATAAATTTCTTGGAGGTGTGTGAACTGTACCAATCCGCACTTGGCCAGCGCGGTGGATTATGAGTGGCATTGTGGGACATTAGTCGATTGATGATGATGATGATGATTATTTTTGCAACAATGTTGCAACAGGTCAGGTATAAATAATAAGTTGCAGGGTATTAAAAATTGACAACAACAACGCATTGTGATTTTTATGTGAAACAAATATTTTTTGTATGTTAGAACAGCAGCGAATGAGCTTGCAGGCTACCTGATATTAAGTGGTCACTACAACCCATGGCCACCCATATCTAACCTCAAGACCTTTATCTCAAAAATTACAGTGTGGATTAAATGTGTGTGGATTTAATTATTTTACTGTTATAACTATACCTACATACATTGTTCCAGCTAGAAGGCACCGACGTGTAAGGTGTTTATAAATATTTATTCTGTTATCCTATTGGTCAATAGATGACTCTTAGAACAATAAATATCGATTCTATATACATAAATGACACTACTAGTGCAAGCAAAACTCTTTATAAAATTACAAACGTAAATACTTATTCAGAAAATGAATTTGACTGACATTCTAGTAAATCACCGTCAACCCATGAGAAGGGCTTAAGCCACAGTCCATCTCAAGTACGGATAAATAGACTTCTAACACCTTTCAGAACTTTATGGTGCTGTCTTAAGAAATCTACACCATTCCTCATGATGTTCACCGTTATTAGATACCAACGCCAAACTCACTCCTCAGCTTCTACTGCATAGTAATTTTGAATTAATTAATTACGTGTTAAAAATTTATAGCTGGGTAAGGCCATATGTAAAAAAGTTGATCCGCCTTCTAATTATATAAGGGAGCTAATGAATTCTCGCCCGGGGTAGTAATTTGAGGCGGAGACCATTTGTCATTATAGCGTTTGATAACGAGGTTAGAGCGGTGTCAAGTTTCGAGGAATCTGTGTGATTAGGTTTTAAGACAAATTGGTGTGATTAGCACGTCACTTACGTATATCCGATAAGACTGTTTTAGGCGCATTGCATGTAGTCTTACCGCATAGTCTTACCAGTTGAACTTTTTTTTATGTTTGTAAAGTAGCAAATGAGCATGCAGGCCACCTGATGTTAAGTGTTCACCGCAGCCCATGGACACCCACATCCAACCTCAAACAAAACCGAAG
>DWKL01005183.1:0-10084 GCA_018249415.1 Phareas burnsi
TAAACAATTCGCTATTTTGAGTTTAGCAACCGCAGACAGAGATAGATAGTAATGAACTATGTAGAAGATCATCTCGACTACACAACCATAGGCTGTTCGTGGTTCGTCACGCATTTGGATTTGTATATTAAACGTTTTGTATATTAAATATTCTAGTGGCTCTTTACAAACTTTGACTTAAATATCGCAAGTACTAAATTTGCTTTAACTCCTCTTCGCCCGTATAATGATTGTAGAAACAAAACATTCAGACTAAATACGGACAAAATGCATCTTCTCTAAGCATACATTACCTACTTAATAGATTAATTACAGTGATGCCAAGTAAATTGGAGGCAGCAGTACTTAATAGTGGTATTTAACATAAATTAGCGCAGCGAGCTAAAATGGCGTGCATTGCATGTCGGGTCTGTGCGGGTTGGCATCGGGCTGCGATAGAGCCAGCACGTTGCCAAATAGCCTCGCCCGCTTATCATTTGGATTACGTAGAGCTACGCTATACTCATATAAATGAGCCATATAAATGGGCCATATTACAAACACTGTCATCTATATAATAATTCAATACTTTATTGTTAACAAAAAATAAGATACGTGACACTATATTCTAGAGTATAATGAATTTATTATGACAGTGGAGTATTATTTATTTCATATGTATGTATAGTTGTAATAATAGCTTACAGGCAAGCACGCATAATAAATCATTTTAAATAATCCTGCAACCTTAAAACTATGTTAAATCTCAAACAGGACTTCAATCTTCCTTGTCGGTCATAGATACATTGTCACTAATGAGACTGAAGTTGGTCTTGGAATGCTTAATGCTATAAATATTGCCAACCACAATTCTTAGATTGAAAGTAGCTGTTTTGTGTGGACATAGCCTTTTTTACATGAATCTACATTAAAGTGTGGATTCATGTAAAAAAGTCATGTCACTATTATAAATGTGATCTTAGTGTATTCATTACAGGAACGCCAAAGCAATTTGCAGGGGTATTTAACATAAATTAGCGTAGAGAGTTAAAATGGCGTGCAATGCATGTCGCGTCTGTGTGGGTTGGCATCGGGCTGCCATAGAGTCAGCGCGCTGCCAAATAGCCTCGCCCGCTTATCATTGGGATTACGTCGATTACTATATAAGATATTTTAAAATAACTATGGATATATATATAATTGTGTATGTATATTTTTATGAATATTTGGACAAGCAGCATGGGCCAGGGTTCGAATTATGTGTATATTATGACAGGTATGTTGCAGGAACATCTGACTCTGCAAAGTTATGTGCGTGTTAGAAATAGCTTATCACTTATATAAAAGTAAAATATCGTGAGCAAAGCTATATGCCTGAGAGTTCTCCATAAAGCTCTCAAATGTGTGAAAAGAAGAGCCAACCAGACTTGGCCAGCGGCTGGCGGCCAGTGGCGGATTTTTTCTGAGCGTTCGTATTTTAAAAAGAGATCCTTTCCCAGCAGTGTCAAAGTAATGGGTTAATGATTGATGTACGAATACTGAGGTATTTGGATAACAATATTATTTGATAAATATATCATGCTTAATAATATTAATATTAATAAATATAAATTTAAGGTCACGTTGCAATCTCACTGGCCACTTTGCTTTACCTGGTACAGATTGTCGAGTTACCTTTTCACTAGGTTCTATTCGCAGGTTTATTGACACGTAAATAAATAAAATATTTAAATGCAGTGACCGCGTATTAGCTTCATTAGAGAATTAGTTCTGATCGTATTTATAAGTGCCGTAATAGCATAGACGTCTATTACGTTGGTTTATTTAACTACCGTGTTTTTTTACTCTTGACTTATTATTTTTTTAAGTATAATGTAATCTAATTTAAATTTTGTTATCATATTTGTAAGCCCATCAGTGACAGGGTAATTACATTTTATAAATAACATTTAATATCACCATTGTAAACTGATTTATTTGATTTGGAATTTAAATTAGAATGCATGGACTGCAAGAGTTGGACCTTTTACATATTATATTATACTTGAACGGTATATTTTTTCCACACAAGTACCTCACCCGGTGTGTGAAGTGGTGAACCTGTCAATGTCTATGCTGTCAAGTTGACAGTTCAAGATGGCCGCCTCGGTAGTATCATATGACTATTTACTCTGAGCTACACTATATTCAGCCACAGCCACCAACAAATAGATTTTCTACTCATTTTTAAATAAACAAATTCATACATAACAAAATAGTTTGAAAACAAACACAATAAAAGTTTTGCCTTTTGGTATTCTCGTACTAGGAAAATCCTATATAGGTTAGAGCAAATACGACGGTGCAAACTGTATATTGCCCGTAGCCGAAACTCTATGCAAAGTGATTCCGATTTCACATTCCTACCAAATGTTACCAACAGAATTTGTTTCCCTACTGTTCCGTTGTTGTTAATACGATCCAGTCATTCCTACGTCACTTCTCAGACCATATACGAAAATTCGTGTAGTGACTGCCCCAGTTGAACATCATAAAACGAACATGCAAGAGACAGTTAATTCAAACGATGTTATATTTTATATTCGGACAAAACGAACAGCGGCAGTCAAAATTAACGCAGTGGTCAAAGCGTTTTCCGCCCTGTTTTATGTGTTACGCATCAGATTTTCGACAGTCATACTATAACCTATCTTCATTTCAGCAAAAACCGATTTTCACTGGATGCATTCATGACGCAATCTAGTGCCAGTGCATTTAAAACGTTGCCGCATATTTTTTACAAAATTGTAGGATTTTTCCAGGCCAAGGCGTCTAAAGGGAGCCGATGACTTGGAAAGCATTGGTCTCCCGCTCGATTTGCACTGCAAATTGATTTTTTATAGCGATCGGGGTTCTGTTTCTAAGCTTTTTGTTTGTCATCGCTTCTGCCTTGCGTTGATAAATTTGCTTTTATCGTTGTCTATCGATATCGGGCGATTAAGTTTGTACCAGACATATATTTAAGAAACTTTGATGTTAAAGCATTTACACGTTAAAAACCTTAGTGAAACAATGTTCCTAAATTAAACTTCTTATTTTGACATAAATTTTAATACATATTTCTATTCCATATTCTTTATATTTTGGACACTCATGGATCATTTTGTTTCCGTTCGTTACAATTACATATCTGTAGACGGTAGATACACCAGGAAGGCTTGTTACTTCAGTGACTTAAAACACCACCATTGCCTCAAAAGCATCTTAAGACAATTATTTTAGACCATACCAGTCACTCACACTGGAAGATGTAAATACTTAGTTCGGGAGCAGAAATTTGTTTTAATATTTTCGATATTAACACGATTAATTTTCAGTTATATCTTTATAAAGCGCGCATCTTCGCGACTAGTGTAGATCGTCATCGAAGTTAAGCAACATTGGGCGCAGTCAGTTCGTGGGTGGCTGACCGCTAATGGCTAAATTTCACGCGCGCTTCCGTGCTTCGAAGGGCACATTAAGCTGTCGGTCCCGGTTACGATTGAATAACCGTCATCAAACTTTGACAGAGGCCTTATGAGCGGTTAGAAAATATTCGATACCGTCCGACCACTAAACTGTATCACTTCACTATTTCCTATTGGATGGTGGTGATATTCTCCAGGCCTTCACCAGTTACGGGAAAAGATCCGTGCTCAGTGTCGGACATAAAAAGGTCGTAGCGAGCCATATTTTATTTGTTTTGCATGTTTTGTGATACAATGATCATCAACAATTCTTAGTACAATATACGAGTATGTATATTGGTACCTAAATGTTCGGTAACACGTTACTTGTTAAAGCTCACTGTATTTAATGTTTAGTTTCAAACGACTCTAGTTTATTGCGGCTTGAAATTTCGCTTCGACGCTTGCACTGACGCAGGATGTTGGCTTTCCGCTGAGCGATTGGTATTTAACTTTAGTTAAACGTTGAAATTTGAGAGCATCTCTCGGTGAAATATTTACGAACTCAACAATTCAACGGGAATATTATTCACAAATTTCACTTCACAAGTATGTGAGTACCGCGCAATTTACCTAGTTCCTACTAAGTTAGTATAGACCAGAATATTATGTGCATGTAAATATGTGGATCCTTTCTCGTGCTTGTTATAAATAAAAATCGTAAGTTATTAAGCTAATATTATCGCGGAAATTATACATTTTTAATTAGGGAACGGGTACTCACTATTTGCGGTTTTTTAATTGCCTATATTTCTATCCAGTTGTTTTTAATTGCCTATATTTCTATCCAGTTGTTTTTAATTGCCTATATTTCTATCCAGTTGTTTTTAATTACCTATATTTCTATCCAGTTGTTTTTAATTGCCTATAGTTCGATCGGCATATCGTGAGTACCTGTTACGTAATTAAAAAAAATCCTACTTTCGTCTTTTGTGTTGTTTTATAATAGAAGTAAGATTGGCACGCAGCTCAATTGGTGTTTAGTGGCCACTACCTCCCATGCAATCAATCCAAATAGAACTGAAGTCTTCTGTGAATTCTATCACATAGGTGTTACTTTACCATAGGACGATGATGATACTGTTGCATAGTGTGCATCTGCCTCGTTGTACTCTTAAATTAAAACACAGCATTTCTATCTAGCTGCTATAAGCAGCAATATAGCGGCAGCAATAGTCGCAACGGTGGTGCCATTGAAGGCGAAGGTTTCACAACCCTACATGTATTTATGTAAATTTTATTGCAATGGTTTTAATATGTAAAAGATTGAATGCAATAACTGGGAATTTAAAAGTAAAATTCGTTCGTGCAGACATATGACAGTGCAATGAAAATATCTTTTTTTTTACACAATGCATGTTTATAAATTTCTTCATTAAATTACCTTGCATAACATAATCATTAAATAATACAAGTCACGGAAACCAGTCTGAGAAATATAAAAATGTTTAAATGCTATTAATACTGTGATAGGTTACTTCAGTTCATCCGGGGAAGTACCACCGCCGGCCTCACAATTCGCCGTGAAGCAATACTTGTGTTTCGGTTGGAGAGCTATGGTTGTCGATTACACCTATAAGCGAGGTGACCGTGTTAATCCTCAGGAGTAGTGATGCATCTACGTAGGACTTTAGATAGAGCTTTAGGTTTGGTTAAAGTTAGATGTGGGTGTCTATGAAATGAGGTGAGCATTTATATACTATAGATGTTATCATCTAGTGACCTGCACGCTCATTTGCTACTCTTCAAACACAAAAAAATACATTAAAGACAATATCATCCTTTTCACGTCAGTCCCAAAAGTAGCAAATTAAAATATGTTACCTTCAAAAACTGGAACTATAAACTGTACTTACTGTAGAGTTATTTCTATTTTGCTGTAAGATCTTGTTGCGTGATCCCTTGACGTATGATCGTCTGAGGTGTCGCTTCCTGAAGTCGGCGTGTAATTGCTCTTCTTTGCTGAGCTATGCACTCGCTTTATGTGTAAACCATTTGCTGTTTAAAGTCTTAAGGTGTCTTTGTGTAATGGCCTAAAGTGAGCTAGGGTCTGTATTTGAATTTAGAGTTTGTAGACATATTGTATTATAGTTATTTTCCATTTAAAGTTACACATGTATTCATCATCAATCCATTACTGCCCCACTGCTGGGCACAGGTGAATGAGAATGAAGTTGGTGATGGTATTGTTGCATAAAGTGCATCTGACTTGTCGAACTCTTTAAACTAAAACACAGCATTGACATCTCAAAATGAGAAGGGGCAGCCAATAGTCCACCACGCTGGCCACGTGCGGGTTGGTAGACTTCACCCACTTTCGAGAATTTTACAAAGAACTATCAGGTGTGTAGGTTCCCTTCAGATGTCTTATAATAGGCAT
The DNA here is from genome assembly GCA_018249415.1 of Phareas burnsi. Classification (NCBI taxonomy): domain Eukaryota; kingdom Metazoa; phylum Arthropoda; class Insecta; order Lepidoptera; family Hesperiidae; genus Phareas; species Phareas burnsi. The sequence continues at coordinate 5,845 of DWKL01005183.1, forward strand.
GACTTCGAAAAATTGGAGATTTGTATGAGATTCGAACCTCGAACTGCTAGGATGAGAGGCCGGTATCTTACCACTAGGCTACCATTACTCTATCTACATATATTATTTTACTATAAGTATTATACAATGTATGTATGTGCAAAGTATTATACAATACAATTGGTGCAATGCCAATTTCTAAATTTTCCTCTTTTAAAACAAACGTTTTTAATTTTGTGGCATAATATCAGTCGCAATGAAAAAGGTGTGTATTTAAGCTAATCTGGTGTGCCTTGGCGTACTAAGGACTTTGATGGCGGATGAGGAGAAAGTCGTCACCGGCTTGTATGCGTATATTTTGAGTACACGTTAATTTAGTATACAGAATAGAGCGAGACCCTATTATAGTACAACGTATTGAGCGAAAGTGTTCTGGTAATGATTTTACGCTTTATATATATTGTTATGGAAGTGGTGCCTGTAAAGATTACATCATGATTGTTGACTGATATAAACAAGTAGGCACACTGGTACTACAGCTGTATTATTCTTGAAGTATTGGCATTTTAGCAATGATATCTTAGTGATAGTGATAAGTGGCCTCTCCCGTTCGAGAATCATGGTTCGAGCACCTCTAACTTTTTGAAGTTATGTGCATATTAAAAATTAATTACACTTGCTAAAATAGAACACGTGAGTGAACAAAATGCCTGAGTCCTAAATAAATTCCAGCACCTCCAACTTTTTAAGTTATATGTATAATAAAAATTAATTACACTTGCTAAAATAGAACACGTGAGTGAACAAAATGCCTGAGTCCTAAATAAATTCGAGCACCTCCAACTTTTTAAGTTATGTGTACATTAAAAATTAATTACACTTGCTAAAATATAACACGTGAGTGAACAAAATGCCTGAGTCCTAAATAAATTCGAGCACCTCCAACTTTTTAAGTTATGTGTACATTAAAAATTAATTACACTTGTTGAAATAGAACACGTGAGTGAACAAAATGCCTGAGTCCTAAATAAATTCGAGCACCTCTAACTTTTTAAGTTATGTGTTTATTAAAAATTAATTACACTTGCTAAAATAGAACACGTGAGTGAACAAAATGCCTGAGTCTAAAATAAAATTATCAAAAGAGTGAAGTCTACCGAACGTGGCAAGCATGATAGACCGGACTGTAGTCTATATATCTTCTTATTCTGAGATGAGACCCATGAGACTCATATAGATAGTGGAATTCCACAGCAAAGAGATGATGATGATGATTAAAATTGTAAACAAACACGCGCCTGTAAGTTGAGCATTAGCAATACGGCGGAAGCGACGATCCGTCTACTGTGAAATGGATTGAATACACATTTGCTTAAATTGCTATGTTTTTCCTTATATTATATAAAATTCCCTAATGACAACAATCATACTGCAGTATCTGCAATTAATGAATAAAGCGAAATATTCTTCTTTTACATATAAAAATATGTACTGGATTCTTATTACCCTACTTTAGTGTAGGACGATATTTTAATATAAAAACGCTTAAAGATTTACAACACTCATGGGCCCACAAAAGGAATAACCCGGTGTCGTGGGTGCTACGGACACATACAATGACAAGTACACAAACACCCAGACCCAGAACGGAAATCTAAATTCATTTACATCTCTGCTTGGCCGGGAATCGAACCCAAATCCCCGCGTGTTTGGCCGGTATAGTAACCGCCACGTCGTCACATTGTTTGAAAACAGCGCAGATTCTGGAAATCCCATTGCATTTCTCTCCATGTAGTACTGAATCCATTTACGCCTGTTTGTATGTGTGCAAGTGCGGATAAACTCGGATTCGCAATAAAGTTGTCGTGACTTAATAACAGTGGCGTAACTTGCACGAAACTCTCCCAACAATAGTTAGGGTTACGACCCTCTGTTTTGTCTTTTGTACTTGTGTTTTGTTTACTTCTTTTGTACACACACACAGTATAATTAATATATACTAACAATGAACGCTTCATTGTTAGTATATACTAATTACACTGTGGTTGTGATTAGCTTAGTTTTTTTAATGTATTTTAGAAGAGTAGCAAACGAGCGTGCAGGCCACCTGATGTTAAGTGGTCACTGCAGCCCATGGACGCATACATTTAACCGGAAACACAACTGAAGTTCTGCCTGAGGTTATATATAGATGCGTCACTACTCCTGAGGACTAAGATGGTCGCTCGCTGTAAGTGTGCCGGGCAGCCGCCCCACTCCAATCGAAACATAAAAACTATTTACGTCGGGTAATGAGGGCGGCGGCGGTACTTCCCCGGATGAACTATAGTTCTACCACTTCTCCTTAGTGGTAACATTCTGGCCTCTCCCGCTCGGTCCGGTGTTCGAACCTGTACGCAACTCCGATTTTTCGAAGTTATGTGCGTATTAAAAATAAATTATTACTTGCTTTAACCTGTAAGGAAAACATTGAACACACTTTCATATCTACTAAGCATTCTCTGTAAAGTTCTCGAAGGTGTGTAGACTACCAAGCCGCACGTAACCAGCCTGATGCTATGGTCTGACCGTTTCCATTCTATTTCGAAAAGTTCGAAGTAACACGCTAAAGGTCACGGTAACCGCATTGTATATCTTTCGATGTCGTATTGCATCCATTGACGCTTGTATGTGTGCAAGTACAGATGCACTCGAGTTCGCAATAAACTTACCGTGACTTAATAACAGTGGCGTAACTTTGCACGAAACTCCAAAGAGCTATGACTTTTTGCTGTCTTTTATACTCGTTTGTATTAATTATGTTAAGGTGTTTTACATATTTTATACATTTTTATAAGCAAAAACATATTACTACGTATGTGTGACGAAGTAACGACGGCTCAAGAACGACAACGGAACCGAGATGTGATTTATCATCGGGCATTGTCACGGGGGACCAATTGGTATTTTTCCTTGTATCACATATTTTGGGTGATGTTTGTTTACTTTTACTGTGGTGATTGTAACCAAAAAGCTTATAATTGCCAAGCTGTGTAGTGATAATCCACTGGTACAAAATTTCGACTACCATATGGAGTTTCGGGGTTCGAATCACACGCGCGCTAGTTCCATGTTAAAAAAAATTTATTATCATCATCATCATCAGCCTATTACTGTCCCTCTGAGGAGTACAAGTCTCCTCTCAGAATGAGAAGGGTTAGGCCATAGTCCACCTCGCTAGTCAAGTGTGGATTAGTAGACTTCATATACCTTCGAGAACTGTGCAAAGAATGAACTCTTAGTTGTGTAAATTTCCTTATGATGTTTTCCTTCACAGTTAACAGGAGTGATAAATAATACTTAATATGCACATAACGTTGCAAAATAAGAGGTACGTGCGAGATTCGAACCCCGGACCCTCAGCCTCAGAGCTCGGGATCTTAATACTAGGCAGTCATATCTTGTTACTTGGCTATTACCCTTATTAAAATGTGTATTAAATATTTATTTCCTATTTGAACGCTAAAATTAACACTGTAAGGAACACACTTGCCTGGTTGTTTTCCATAATGTTTTCAAAAATGTTTGTCAATCCGCACTTGAGTAGGTAAGCTTTACCTACCATAGGTAGGGTAGGTAAAGCTTTTGGACTAAACTTTTCTTATCCCAAGCCAGCAGTCAGCAGTGGAACATATTAAGAGAAAACAATATGTTTTTATTATTTTGAACATCCTATGTATATATCTGTTCCTTAGTGTAACTTATTGTGATCCGAAACTATGGCCGGTTTTCACGCGTAGTGAGACTTTATTTTGGTCCCTTTGCTACATTTCTATGTAACATCATATTAACTGATACAGAATGTGTAAAGAGAAGAAATAGTAAGCAAAACCTTCTTATTCATCTATTGCAACTAACAGTTAAGTGAAGTTAGCATCTGGAAATCGTTCCTGAGGGTTTTGTACTAGATTGGTACTGAAATTATTTAGAGCTCCTTCAAAATGTTGTTACTGAAATTGTGTAAAGTTTACCTTGTTACCTAGTATATGAATACTATGATAACATTATCAACCCATTGATTTTCCATTGCTGGGCACGGTTTTCCTTTCAGAATGAAAAGGATTAGGCCAGAGTCCACCACGATGGAAAGGTGCGGATTGGTAGACTTCATACACCGAGAACTTTACATGGAACTCTCAGATATGTAGGTTTCCTCACGATGTCTTCCTTCACCATTAAAGCAAGTGATCATTAATTTCTAATACGCACATAACTTCGAAAA
>DWKL01005184.1:0-10084 GCA_018249415.1 Phareas burnsi
CGTGAATATGTTTTTATTTTTAAACTACTATTGTTTTTATTAGTAATTGTGTGTGTGTTATCTGAGCTTCGACTGGCTTCGAAAGTAACAATCTGTTTAACGGTGGCCCCACCGGTCCAAACCAAAATGTCTTAGAATGTTTTTAATTTTTACGTGCAATAATAGATGTTGTTGCAATTATATTTGCGCATTATGTTAAGAAGATAATTTAATGTTATCCATTAACTTATACCATAACCGGTTGTATGTTTTAATACGTTGAAAACGATCTATTGCTTGAAGATAAGTGAGCATGGGCTCTAAGGATAAATTGATGGGACACTTTGCACCGACGAGATACTATAAAAACCCGAACATAGAATTATTGTTCTCTTTAGAAAATTTATTAGTTTCCTTTCATCCGGAATATTGAAATTGATTCATTGGCTTGTTTGTGGCAACGGTTATTGAACGAGACAATTCGAATTATAAACATAAAACGACTGCAAAATCAAACTAATTACGTCCCATATGTCACACCGAAAAAAATAAATTAAAGATGCCATTTTGATTTTTTGAAATTCGAATGTATCTCGTACTACCAAGACGTATCTAACAACAGCTCATATGTTAAGAATCATACGTTTAGGTCTCATTCCGTGCCAAAAAATTAGACATAGGTACATACAGTTCGACTAGTTGGTCCGTTACCGCTACCACCGCCGCCGGCATTCTTCGGAATGAAACAATTCTTGGGTTTCGGTTGGAGAGGTGCGGTTGTCGGGTACGTACAGCGAGGCGTCCATCATAGTCCTTAGGAGTAGTGACGCATCTACGTACAATCTCAGATACGATTTCAGACGTGTTTGATGTTGCATGCGGTTGTCCATGGGCTACAGTGACTACAGTGGCATACTCGTTACTCTATTATCTCACATAAAAAAAATATTTGTAGATTTTTGATTTGCCCATATATATTTTGGAATGATTGCATGATTCCCATATATATCTAGGAGCTGAAGAAACTGAATCCACTCATTCTGCTGCAGGACTAATGGGGCCGGGGGATTTTTTTATAGTAAGGAAAAGGCAGCAGTAACCTAGTGTTAATATTTTGACCTTTCACTCGGGTAGTCCGGGGTTCGAATTCCATACACGTACCTCAGATTTTTCGATATGTGTATTAAAAATTTATCATAACTATCTTTAAAGATGGAAGTAACAACGTGAAGTAACTCAAATACCTGAGAGTTCTCCATAAAGCTCTTAAAGCTGAAGTCTATCTGCCCTTGGCCAGCGTGGTAAACTATGGCCTGATCCTTCTCACTTTGAGAGGAGTTCTTGGTTATCAGCGACGAGCGACGGCGAGTAGAAAATAAACAGTTTATAATAAAGAAAAAACGTATATTTCCTGTGAAGCCTTACATATGGTGGTATTACCTTTCGTAATTAACCGTAGGTGGCTACGAAGATAATGATGCTAAGCCGATATCCTTATTTACTGCAAATTGCGTGGACCCACAGGCCATGATCAGAGCACCGGATCGTTTGAGGATAGATTAAATTTACCTTATACATCGTGTGTTTTTACAAACATACAATTCGAATCAAGCAGTGATAGTCTAGTGGTTAAGACGTCTGTTTTTCACGCTGGGTGTCCAGGATTCGAATCCCACACGCGCCTATGATTTTTCGAAATGATATGGTTATTAGAAATTAATTATCACTTGCTTTAACGGTGAAGGAAAACATCGTGAGAAATCCACACATATGAGAGTTCATTTTTAAGTTCTCAAAGGTATGAAAAATCCACCAGTCCAGCTGTGGACATAATCCGCCGTAAAGCAGTATGTGTTTCGGTTGGAATGGCGCGGTTTCCGGGCACACTAAATCGAGGCAAGCATCTTAGTCCTCAGGAGTAGTGACGTAAACATCTACAACTTCAGATAGAGCTTCAGTTTTGTTTGAGATTAGATGTGGGTGTCCATGGGCTGCAATGACCAATTAACACCAGGTGGCCTGTATGCTCGTTTGTTACTCTTCAAACAAAAAATAAAACTGAAATTACGAAGGATAAAGGTTTTACTACCTTCATAATGCTTCCATCTGCCTGATGTGAAGCTCAGAAGACCGATGGATGAATGTGCTTGACACTACTTAGCTACTTACCCAAAAACGCACCAGATTTCGTCATAAAACCCCACAAAGTACGTCAATGTGACGTTACGAAACATTAGCACATTTTACTCTTCAAACACTCTACCGTAATTTACGAACCAATTCCATTAAAAACCGCAGAAATACAAAGTTTTTGAAACTCCATTATATTGTTAACGGAGTTACTTAGTAAAATTGTTCGGACCACTCCTTTGTTGCTCGTGCTTGCTGCGAGACGCGGAACTCCAATAAAACGTACAAGTATTGCTATGAAAAACGCATAACTCTTTAATGGTTACGTGTTACGGGTGTATGGAGGTTTTCTTTATGGCTGCAACTATTTTTATGTCCCACTGCTGGGCACGGGTCTCTCACAACTCGAAGAGGGCTGGAACATATGTATTTCACGCAACTCCAATGCGGATGAACGAAGAAACGAGTTAGTGGCAACCCGTGTCGGATATCGAACCGGTCATAAGGAATCCGATAAGGTTTAATGACTGCTGCCCAGTTACAACCGGGACCGACAGATTACAGTGCCCTCCGAAACACGGAAGCACGCATAAAATTTTGCCACTAACGGTCACCCATCCATCTCCAGACCGCGCCTGACGTTGTTTAACTTTGTAAATCGGTTGCGATATAGGCAAACTGCGGGGCTATGTGCTTTCTATACAGGGTAGAACAAATATATAAGAATCGATATATAAGATTAAATAAAATATTATGAGGAAACCTATATAACCTGAGAGCTATCCATTAAGTTCTCATAGACCTGTGATCTGTGATGCCTACTATATTTTAAATAACAGACACTAATCCGCATTTGGCCAGTGGTAAACTATGGCCTAGCTCTTCTCGTACTGAGAGGTGACCCGTGCCCACCAGTAGGACAATAATGGGTTCAGACTAATTGCTCTTCTTTCTAGGTATTATCTTTATCTTAGTACAATAATTAGACGAGATAGTTTTCATTTATAATTGGAAGAGAAGTGCGCATCTGTGACTCTTTTATAGCAAAAGGTAGCCACTGAAGCGAACGGAGCGTAGTGGAGAATTGAAAGGGGAAGATGGGGTGATTCAGCTTAATTTTAGAGTTCTATCGACCTGCATACTCTGTCCATCCATTTATATGGAATTATATATAGATGGAATTATAGACAGTTCTTCCAATCCTCGTATATAGAGGAAGGGAGAACTATCTATAATTCCATCTCCTCAAGAGTATCGTTGACCGAAAACCCAAACTGATATTTTTCTGTTTAACTATAGATAGATAGATTTACTCTCGCAGGTAATTTAAAAACAAAAGCCCGACTGCAAAAGCAATAACGTAGCATATGCCACGCCAAAATAAAGATGCCATTTTGGTTCTTTTAAATTTTAATATATCTAGTATCTCTCGTGTTACCAAGACGAATGTAACGACAGCTCAAAGGTTAAAATCCTTTAAGCCGTTTGGATCACAGCTGTGCAAAAGAAATAGACATACATATATACAAGCTTACATACGGTCAGTTGGCATGTACTTTTTGCCGCGTACTTGCCACATGTGGAATGAGCTTCCTCCTAGGATTCCCGGGGCGCTGTGACATGGAGTTCTTCAAAAGAAGATGCTATAAGAGCTCTCCTTGTAGGCCGATGATGCATTGGCGATTCCTCTGTTGAAATTTCCATAAGCGATGGTGATCATTTTCCATCAGGTGGCCCGTCTGCCTTATCGCTAGATTTAGGTATAAAAAAAAACACAAAAACGCAACCCTCCTTCTATAGCAGTGGGATAAAATGTCGAATTAGCTTATATTAAGCTACTATAACACAAAGCCCCTGCCGTTGGTACCCCTGATACACACCACCCAAAACCGCATTTTCAAAGGCAATTATTCAAAACACTGAAATGTTTAGTTACACATCCGCTAATTATTGCAACTTTTTATGTTAAGTGGACACTGCAGCCCACGGACACCCACATCTGACTTCAAACAAAACTTAAGTACTATCTGAAGCGTTACTACTCTTGAGGACTAAGGTCGCCTCCCTGTAGTTGCCCGGCATCCGCAACTCTCCAACCAAAAACAAACTGCTTTACAGCGGATTATGAGCGCGGCAGTAGCATTCCTCCGGACAAACTATAGTTCTACCATCTATATATGTATACCTTTGTTTCAGGATCCATTGAGACAGAACCGGGGAGCGCTCGCTAGCAGACTGACGGTGAGTGATTGTCAATACGTGGAAAATTCTGCCAACCAACGGCGCTAATTAAAACCGACGGGAATCGAGAGCCAACGGGGAGAGTTTAACCCTCTGTGTTATAATTACATAACGTATGGTTGCGACACTCTTTAATGTCTCACTGCTGGGTTCAGGTGTCCTCACAATTGGGAATGCCTAGAGCATCTATCACGCTGGTCCAATGCGGCTTGGTGGGGATACGTGTTAGGGGCCAACACATTGAAAACGAAAATTAGTCACCCACCCAACTCCCGACCACGACCGACGTCGCCTAACTTTGTAAATCGAATATGATCTACACAAGCCGCGGAACTAGTTGATTTGCTCACGATGTTTTCCTTCACCGTTAAAACAATTAATAAATAATTTCTAATAGATAAATAACTTTGATAAGCAGAGTTGAGTGACCAAAATTAGAACCTTGGATCCCCAGCGTGAGAGGCTGGAGTCTAGGCGACTAGACCACTAGACAATCGCTGATTACAACTATAGAAATTCCAAACATCTGTAACTGATCTCAAATGTAACCGAAATCCTACATAATGCCATTCACAAATGCGTCGCTGCCTCTCATAAACCTAAGTCTACATTGAAAACTCACCTTTCAAACCAAAACACAGTGGAAACTAGTATTAGAAAGCAGTTTTGCGTATTGCAATGGTGCCGGTAATCGAACCGCAAATAATTCTTCCAGCAGTATGCCCCAAGCCATTGCAATAACGACGCAGAATATGAAACAAAATCAGATGAGCTTCTGTATAATCAAACACTAACGCAACACTATTCATGCTGTGAGAATATCGACGTTGAATTGGATAGGTGAATACGCCAATACGCGAACACTCGTTAAAATTACTGGCACTAACTAACTGCGCTAATTAGCGCGGAGACAAGTGCCTCATACGCACGCACTGCCGTCAGTTTGTTACGAGAGGCGCATTCAACTTGCTACAGAGATACGTAACTGAGAATAAATGTTTTTAAGTGCGTTTTTTTATGTTTGACGTGTAGTAAACGTGCGTTCAGACCACCTGGTGTTAAGTTCACAGTAGTCCATTGACATCTATATCTAAACTTAAATAGGACATCCTATCTGAGATCGGACATATGTGCGTTACTATTCCTGAGGATTAAGTTGGTCGTCTCTGTGAAGTGTACCCGGCAACCGCACCTCTCCAACCGAATTACAATAACTGCTTCATAGTGGATTGCGAGGACGGCGGTGGTACTTCTCCGGTCGAACTGTAATTCTAACATCTATTAAATGTGTATACAGGATTGGAATCGTACCCGAGGTTGGCCACGAAAGCATTGCTATCCCTGAGGACTAAATTGGAACGCTTCTTATAAACTTGTATTCTTTACCTTGATTACTATCATGTGGATTGGATGATCGTTTGATCCTTCTATACTAAGTCTTCATCAACCCATTAATGTCCCTCTATTGGGCCTGGATCTCATCTCAGACTGAGAAGGGTCAGGTCAGTCCACCACGCGGGCTAAGTGCGGATTGGTAGACTTCAAACACCTTCAAGGACAGTATAGAGAACTCTCAGATGTGTAGGTTTTCTCACGATATTTTCCTTCACCGATAAAGCAAGTGATAATTAATTTCTAATACGCACATAACTTCGAAAAACCAAAGCTGTGTGCGGGGTTCGAGCCCCGGACCTCCAGTGAGAGGCCGGAATCTTAACCACTAGGCTATCACCGCTTACACTATACTAAATAATAAACTGTAAGAACACATTTATATTCAGTGTTGTTTTGTTATGTAGCATAGTGTTAAATTCAAGCGCTTAGTGAACAAAATTTTTATACACACGTGTACAAGCAGACACAAAAAGAAGAGGACACTCAGACGGAACGAATAAGAATGTATAGTCCTGAACGTTAGTATTTTTACCGAGCGGAAGAGAGCCCGCTGTGCGGACTGATATATACCGAATTAAAATGGCTTTAGCCAAGTTTTAGACGGTAACAATATGTTGAGCGTACATTTGCGAGCATTGTTGGTCGGCAGTGTTAAGTGCTAGTTAAACTTTTTGTCCAATGCATATGTATGGATCTAAGCAAGAAACGAGAATATGGTCGACCGATACGTGGTAGAAGTATACTTTGTCTGGGGAGGTAAAACCGCCGCATAATTCGCGAAGCAGTTCGTCTTTCGGTTGGAGAGGTGTGTTTATCGTGTACACTTCCAACGAGACGACCATCTTAGTTCTCAGGAGTAGTTATATCTACGTACGACCTTAGATAGGACTTAAGTCCTATTTGAAGTTAGTGGTGTCCATGGGCTGCAGTGACCACTTAACATCAGGCACGTTGCACGCTCGTTTGCCTAGTGGTTAAATTGTATCTGCGCTTCCGTGCTTCGGTGGATACGTTACGTTGCTCCCGTTTTTATCATTGGATAGCTGTCGTTAAACCTTGTTGGAGGTCATGTGGGCGGTTTTGCAAACATTCGACACCGGTTGACGTCTAACCGGCTTCTCCACCATTCGATTAAATTAGAATAGCGTGGTGGAATATGCTCTAGGCTCTCTCTAGTTGTGTGCAAAGACCCGTGCCCAGTAGTGGGAGATATAAAAGGTTCCAGCCAAGCATATACAATTAACGAAACAATTGATGACGTTAGGCGATAAAGGTAATATCTTACATATTTTCAAATATTTATTGCATAAAACGGATGAAGGTAATAAGTGCTATAAAATCACATTCCATTTGCATGCATTTTTTATAATACTATCAATATATGTACCATTAAAAAATATATATAAAAAATACAGTACTTGTAAATTACCCGTTATCTCAGAATAATAAATTAATAACATGGCGCCTTTGCCACCTGATGTCGTAAATTTAATACCTATTCTTATATTGCTCATTAAGAACGACTACTCTACACTATACATAATACGACTCCTTATCTCCATCGTGGCATATAGGCACGTCTATCTGCTCTCGAGGCGTGCAGTGTCTGCCGCTTAATTACTCTGTGCCACGGTAACGTGCTACGTACCGACCGGTACGTGAGTTTAATTACTCTATGCATTTATGTATTATTGCCTGAATATACATACATACAAATCAAAGGAGATAGAATCGAAATGCCACTCAATGATCCTATTGGTGCACCTGTATACATTCTGTGCTATGCTATGATCTGATATGATATGATATGATATGCTGTCAATACTGTCATACATAATACACTTTGTCATATAATTTGAGCTTAATACCATTTCCACTGGCCAAAATACTAAAATCAAAGATGAATTCTAATTTTGTCGCTTTCTTATATTATGTAATGAGTACTCACGATTTGCGGTTTTTGAATTGCCTATATTTCAGCCCAGTTACATGGCCGTGGTCACGGCGAAATTGTCGCTTTCGTCATCATCAACCCATTCATGTCCCACTGCTGGATACGGGCCTTCTCTCAGAATGTGAGGGATTAGGTCATAGTCAGTCAAATGAGACCTCACTCACACCTTTAAGAACATTACAGTGAACTCTCAGATTTAGATTTTCTCACGATGTTTTCCGTCAGCGTTAAAGCAAGTTATAATTTTTAATTAACGCACGTAACTTCGAAAATTTCAAGTCCAACTGCACCCCTCGTAATCCATTGTGAAGCTATTGTTGTGTCGTTTTGAGAGGTGTGGTTTTCAGGGACACTTTCAGCGGGGCGGCCATCTTAGTTCTCGAGAGTAGTGTCGCATCTACGTACGATTTCAGAAATGGTTTCAGTCGTGTTAGATGTTGTCCATAGGCTCCAGTGACCACTTAATATCAGGTGGTCTGCTGGCTCGTTCAGTACTCTTCAAACTTATAAAAAAAATACATACGAAGAACAACGAACGAACAACATGATTTGCAAACGTCCAATAAACGGTGACCAACAAAACGGCATACACCCGTGACCACTATGACGCTCTGAATCTGTGTTCATGGGGACGGAAATGGTAAAAAACTGCATTTAGGGTGCATTCACACTGTGCCATACTAAAATTTAACAACGGAGCGGCTTGCCTGTAAACGTTAAACAGAATTATATGGAACGAAACGAAGGGAAGGTGGTAGAACCATTCGTGGTTTGACTGTGAAACAATTGTTGTGTTTCGATTAAAAAAGGTGCGGCTACACTCACAACGACCATCTTAGCCCTCAGGAGTGGTCACGTATCTACGTACTATCTCAGATAGGACTCCAGTCTTGTTTGAGATTGAGATGATGATAATGATGATGATGTTGTTGATGATGATGATGTTACATGATCGTTCCACGTGTCATATTTTACTTTTCAAACCAGCAGTTCGTGTTCGGCCCCGCTCAGTGTGTCAGCACCTTTATCCGCTCGTAACAGAGTCAGTTTCGAATCACTTGCAACTCTTTTTACCGCACTTCGTTCTAATTGCGCCTCTATGTGGGTGTCCTCTGTAACGAACTTTGCAAATGGGCGCCATTTTAGGTACCCTTTAAAAGAAATACGGTCTATTCAGTTAGTGGAAATTCTGTTTTGTAAATATGGTATCTGCTGGTATAATACCAATATGTTCATAAACGTAGAATAATGTTTGATATCTGAAATATATAAGATTGTACATCGTGTTCGGTTTTACGAAATGCATCCAATACTTAATGAATTTGAAAATATTGATATCATACGATTAAAATCATAATATATTTACAAAATCAAGAATGATTAAACACATTATGAAACATTAACCTTTAATTGGAACCTTTGTTACATCTTTTACGTAAGAGACAGAACACTGAAAAATCAAAAAAAAAATGTTCGATATCTACTCGTGAATAGAAAGTCAAATGTAAAGGTACAGTCGGGAGCAGTGCATAAATACATTCGTGCTAAAGGTAAAAAGGTCACAAACAAAATTTGCGTAAAGAAAAAGTATATCTAATTATGACGTCGCAAAACTAAAATAAACAAAGCACCTTATTTGAAACGAAATCTGTTTCGCCCGCCGTACCCATTACGCTTAACTACGAGAAAACTAATTGAAGCTAGAGTTACGTTCCGAGCGAAATCGCAAATAAGGGAAGCGGAGAAAAATAAAAGGAGAGAGAAAAAAAAGTAAAAATTAACCGTCAGGGCAGACGGAATATTGGCGTAGAACAACTCATTACTCATAATTAGCTCGCGTAAACTTAATTTGCCCCGAGTTACAGCAAGAACTGCTTTTATAATACTCTTTTTCATCGCAATGAACTATTGAATGCGGGGATTGTTGACTCACGGTTGATATAACCGAGACATCTTTAGAATACGGTAGCGGAAACATTCTGAAAACGCTTACCCGCGCATGTCTCATAAAGTTGTTTGGGCTTGTTTATCGGTGATTTCTTGTAACGGGTTTGGTAATAAAGAATCTTCCCCATGATTTTTTGTCTTGAGAGTATTGAATGAAGCCGAAGGAAAATAGCTCTATTTAATAATAATAGCTCTATCCAATAATAACATTAAGATGTTACCAACCTGTTTAACTATATATATATAGGTCCATCGAGTTGATAATCTTCTTCTGCTTCTGTTTCATCCATGTGGCCGATCATTATAAAATTTTTAATAGGAAAACAACTGCGATTTTATTTCCCAAAAAATGTAACGTACCAATTGTTTTAAGCTTTCATGATTTGTATTCATATTTTTATACTGTAAACGGGACTTAATCGCGTAATATTTTAATCG
>DWKL01005185.1:0-10084 GCA_018249415.1 Phareas burnsi
TCACTTATTTATTTTTAGGCCATAGTCCACCACGCTGGCAGAGGGCGGATTGGTAGACTTCACAAACCTTCAAGAAGTTTACAGAAAACTCTCAGGCATGCAGGTTTCCTCACGATGTTTTCCTTCGCCGTTAAAGCAAGTAATAATTAATTTCTGATACGCTCATAACTTCGAAAAATCGAAGGTGCGTGCGAGATTCGAATCCTGGACTTTCAGTGTAACGGACCATCAGACTATCTTAGTCCAAAGGAGTAGTGAAGAATGTACATACGACCGCAAATAGAACTTCAATCCTGTTTAAGGTTGGATGTGTGTGTCCATGGGCTGCCGTGACCACTTAACATCAGGTGGTCTGTACGCTCGTTTGCTACTCTTCAAACGTAAAAAATAATTGTTATTATTACTCATCTCATAGAAAGAAGAAATATATAATTACTAATAGAAATTTATAGAAAGTTAGTGCCGAATATATTAGGCCGTCAGTCGTTCGTTTACCCTCAAACCTAATACTATTACGAGGGTGAGGAATAATAAAATGCCCAATTTGTTACCTTAACCTTCTTGAGAGGATCCATTTATTGAGGAAATTATGTTAGGGATGCATAACAAGCGTAAAGGGAGAAACATCTTTGTCTTGGTAATGGAATTAAAGACAATTTGATGAAAGCTAAAAGTTACCCAAAAATTGAATGGAATTAAAGACGAAATTTGATGAAACCCAAAAGTGACCCAAATGTGTGAAGAATATTTTTATAACGAGAAGTACACAAATCGAAAGGGATTCATAAATTTTAAGTATGAAAATTTAATTTCTATACAAAATTTATCTCCTAACTTCTCGGTGCTGTGTCGTATCTCTAATCAATTGAAATGACCATTAAAATCGAAAAACTTAATATATTAATACTATGTTATAGATGTTATTTCCAGGAAATATTAAAATTACGTGCTACTGTAAGATCTTCAGCCAACACCTGATTCGCCTAGAAAATAGGCCCAAGTAAATAAAGGTTGGAAAGTGAATACTGACAACTAAATACAGTTTGAGTACGCACGTGTTATTACTAGCACGGGAGTGATAAATATGAAACCTGTACGTAGAAAACTGAATTGGCTTATTTGTTATGCATGGATAGAGTGCTGATAGCTCTCACGGGATCGACTGCGGACCTTAGCCGTGAAAATTGGAAGGATCAACACGCGCGGACTAAAGCGGAAAATAATATAGCGGTCTTCGCGTTGTAAAATAAATAATTGAGAATATCATTATAGAGAGGCAGAAGGGAACATATAAATATCACATAATTAACAGAATGGTGGTCACCATTTTGCTAATTTTGTGATATTAAAGTCAGAAATGGACTTTGAATTTGAGAGATGATTGAGTTGATATAATACTTAAAGTACAGATTTCGTAAATTTCTTTTTGATTAAAAAAACATTTTAATTTAATCGTTTCAATTAAGGAAATTTAAAGTTATTTTAGAAAATACATATTTATTGTATATAATCTATAAAGGGAGTTATGTAATTTTCTATATTCACTTTTATCAGTTTTTGTTATTTTATTTGTAGAATTATTAAAATGAATAAATAAGTAAAAACATTATATGAAAAAAAGGAACACCAGACATTATTCAAATATGTATTAAATTATTTTTAAACATAATTATTACTGAAACCACAATTTTATCGGGTAAATAAATATAAATCACGATATCGCTATCAGACCCATTTGAATCTATGGAGAATATTGTTATTACTGGTATGGGGGTAATAAATTTCCAACCTTAACGTAGCAAATGGTATCATATGTTATGCATGGAAACGTTGTGGATACTCAACGGCTCATCGAGCTGGACCTTCACTCGTTTGTATAGATAAATATGTAATATTTTCATAGTTTTATCAAGAACGTAAACTTGAACGTAAAATGAAGTCCGTTTAAAATAACAAGAAGAAAATGAAAAAAACTCTAAATCGACTACAATAATTATAATAGCAAAGAAAATTAAACCAATGACACCGGAACGATAATAACGAATCAAGTGACGTGTCATTTACGAAAATCGGATGAGTAGTTTAGACGTTCCAGTGGATCATACGCACATACAAACATAAAACATAACATTTGGCTTCGCTATAGTCGGGTAAAAATAAACTAACCTTTAGTTAATGCTATATCCATTACTTAAATAAATAAAACAAAAACTGTAGTTACCATAATCATCAACTCTTTACTTTCCCACTACTGGGTACGAGACTACTCTCAGAATGAGGTCATAATCCACCACGCTGGCCATGTGCGGATTGGTAGACTTCACGCACCTTCAAGAACTTTACAGAAAACTCTCAGGCACGCAAGTTTCCCCACGATGTTTTGCTTCACCGTTAATGCAAGTGATAATTAATTTATAGTACGCACATAACTTTGAAAAATCAAAGGTGCTTTCAAGTTTAGAACCCCGAACCTCCAGTGTGAGAAGTCTTAACCACTAGGCTATCACTGCTTATATGCAATATCATATAACCTACGTCAACGCGTGAATAGTATTTAACGTTTCATTTGTGAATAATATCTTCTTAAAGTGTGAATAATATTTCACATTTCCCAAAAATACGTTAACATAAAAATACAAAATTATTAGTTAAAACTGACGCTGGATATCTGGCAATGATAATACTGTCACTGAATCTATTGAGAAAATTTTTATTACTTGCATAAGAGTAATAAATTTCTAACCCGAATGAAGAAAACTGACCTCATATTTTCTGTCTGGACGAAGTGTTGATAGAGCTCGAGAGATCGACCAAACGCTAACTTCGCACTTTGTATTGATAATGTTATTTGTGCTAAATTTTATCACGTACGGAATATTGATTTCAGTATGTTTATTGAAGTGAAAACTTCTTTAGCATCGTTGTGATTTGAAACTCGATGAAACGAAAAAGCGACAGTAAAAGGAGACAGACACATAAATTCATAAGATGTAACGTGAGAGAAAATGAGATAGGAAGCATATGATGATGATGATGATGATGATGGCGATGGTGATGGTGAGGGTGATGGTGATGGTGATTATAGTGGTGGTGGTGGTGGTGTTGGTGGTGTTGGTGGTGGTGGTGGTGGTGGTGGTGGTGGTGATGGTGGTGATGGTGATGATGATGATGATTTCGTCTCATTATCTTGAAGCCAAAATTTTTGAAGGTTTCACTTCTACCACGTGTGAATTGCACACATGTATTTTTTTTTACTCATTGAAAAAAATTTAACCGAGTTAAACAATAGACGACATCAAGTACTACGAATAATAACTTAAAATAACTAACATTACAAACAAATAATATTTTAATTCAATAGAATAAAACACAACATATACGTTACCCATGATTTACTCAAATAACTTCACATCGTAAAGAAAATAATCTTTTCATCAGGGGGGCTGCATTTTATTTTTTATATTTGAAGAGCAGTAAACGAACATGCCACCCACAAGTAACCTCAAATAAAACTAAAGTTCTATCAGAGGTCGTACTATGCATCACTAGTCCTAAGGACTAAGACGATCGCCTCGCTATAAGTATACCCGGCAACCATATCTCTTCAACCGAAATTCAAAAACTGCTTTACGGCGGATTATGAGGGTGGCAATGGAACTTCCCCAGGCGAACTATAGTTCTACCACCTATCATAATGTTTAAGTTTACTGGAAGTGTACTGCCACACTTATTTCTACCTTAACAATACTGTTATACAATGCTGTGTTCTAGTTTGTAGGATATGGTAAGGGAGACACTGACAAGACTGGATTGAATTACACAAGCCTCAGGTGATCTCTTCTGAACGCCATTACTTTCCACGTTTAGTTAAAGAGGCAGTTGAGATCAAAAACAGTCTAGTAACCTCAATAGAGAAGATGGTTTTAAGTTAGCACAAACGTGAAATTCAGTGATTAGATTATGTAAACCGCAAATAGTTGCAAAATTCGGTGCGTAAAGATACAGTTTGTGCCGTGTGTCTTGATATGGTAAACAAAAAAGGAAAACGAACTAGCCATAGGATAGATAGTCTAATCCGCTACTAGTGGCTGTCAATAGTTTCTCCTCGCTACCACATTTTCGCCGTGACCACGATCCATGCAACTGGATCGAAATATCGGCAATTAAAAAACCGCATCGTGAGTCCCCGTTACGTTATTAAAATGTATAATTTCCGCGATAATATTATCTTAAAATCTTATACTAAGTAGGAAGTGTGTCGAAAGCGAGATAAACGCTATGTAAGCTTTGGCTTTATGCTGTCGGATAAAATTGAATTCTCTTACGTGGCGAGGTGATTTGCCGCTTCGGAAGATTAGAGTTAACAAATTACTGGCATTTGCCATAGCCATGTTTGAAAAAAAAACAAATGTTTTAACAACGGAAAGGTTTATAAATAGTGCACACATACCTATTGGCTCGTGAACATGGACTCTCGATATGGTATTGGGACAGACATCCGAGGAATCTGTCCTTCTTGGACTTTTCCAGCTCCAGCAGATCCAGTTGTTTGTTGTTGATACAGTATTGCTCTCGGAACTCCTGGGAATAGAAATAAATTGAATGGATTTAATATATTTGTTATTGACGACCCGGGTGGTGCAGCGATGACTATACCGGTCTAACACGCAGAGGACTCCTGGCTCGTTTCCCGACCAGGCAGACATCTAAATTAGGTGCAATAGTGAGTATTTGTGTACCGGTCATTGTTTGGGTCCATGACGTTCCAACACAGGGAATGACCCAGTGTGAAACTATTAATATAGAAAACGTTATTTATTATTATTATTTATTACATGTGACGCTTCGTTTGATGCAATAGTCAACATATATTTTATCATCGCCATCATCATCATCACCATCATCAAATGCTACAATAAACTTTGTAAACAAACAAACGAACCTAACGATAAGGCTGACGAGCGACCTGATGGAAAGTGGTGACCGTCGCTATGGACATTTACAACACCAGAGGAGTTGCCAATGCATCGCCGGCTTTGAAGGAGAGCACTTTTTAGCGCTATAGCGAACCAGGAATATCTCAAGAGGAAGTTTGTTCTACATCTTGCACGTACGCGGTAAAATGGAAAACACAAAACGAACCGTGGAGGACCGCCACAGGTCCAATTGATATGGATGGAATCTCAACCTTCGGCGGATGGTATGGTTGAGAGACTTGAAACATATAAAGAGCTGGGCACGAATACATACCTGTTTGGAGTACATTGTCGTCTTGCTGGCTGGCCGTTCCTCGCTGGCCCTCTGCCACTTTCTGCTCGCGTTTTCATCCTCCGACTCGTATCCTTTTGCGGAATGTGCTATGTCTGCCTGTTGATAAAGAAATACTCAATTTAAAACAAATATGCATGTATATGAACCGTGCGGCGCCCAACGGCTTGCGAAGATCATAACCGATCAACGAAGTTAAGCAACGTCGGGCGCGATCGAAATTTGGATGGGTGACCGCTAGTGGTTAAATTTCATGCGCGCTTCCGTGATTCGGAAGGCACGTAAAGGTCGGTCCCGGTTGCTAACATTGGATATCAGTCGTTAAACCTTGTTTAACATTTGAAAACATTCGACACGGGTTGGTCACTAACCGGTATCTTCATTACTCCTCGTTGGAGCAGCGTTGTGGAATATACTCTAGGTCTTTCCCAGTTGTGAGGAGAGACCCGTGTCCAGCTTGGGACGTAAAAAAGGGTTGGAGCCATGTATGGATATATGAGCTATGGAACAGGCTATACTAGGAGTTTCTTTGTGTGACTAAATCCAAAATGAAGACATCTGTCAAAGACCCGAAATAGCTCCAGTAATATTCGATATAGCTAAAAGAATTAGCAAGCTGAAGAGACAATGAGTTGGTCACATATGTCACAGAACTGATTGCTGATGGGGTTAACGAATTCGCGAATGGAGACCATAAATCAGCAGACGCAGTATAGGATGTCCCCTGACTGTACATACGAACTTTAGAAAGCAGGAGGTAGTGGCTGGATAGGTCATCACAGGATCAGGCATTGTGGCACTTTGGAAGAGGCCTACGTCCGGCAGTGGACCAAGAGGCTCTAATTTGATGATGATATAGAATTGGTCCATTTCCTTAATAACAGTTGGATGATTTGGTCTACGCATGCCAATGCATCAATTGAATACGATCTTATTTTTTTCTGATCTCAAAACGCAAATGTTCTTGAGAAATGTATCCAATCCTTACACAAGTCTTAGCAAGTATAATAACAATTTAAAAGATCCCATAAAAGGCGCACGTAAAATTCAAAATAGCTGGAGGTAGCAATTTCTAATAGCGCTATCATTCACGTCGAGTGGAAGGAATTAACGCCGTAATGTTAATCTTCTGAAATATAGGGCCCCAAAAATTGGATCGTTAATGACGTTCAAGTTCCGAACAGCCTCTGAAATATGTAGGATTCAGTTTGTATGAGATTTTTCTCTTATATTAAGACATGTATTATTTAATATTTAGAATATTTCGAATAAGGATTTTAAAAGTATAAAGCTTTTATCATGCTACCACACTCATAGTCCCACACTAGGATTCCTTGCGTCGTGGGTGCCATGGACATATATAAACACGAGGACATAAACATCTAAATCTAGAACAGAAATTTAAATTCATCATTTAGATGTCTGGCCGGCAATCGAGCCCGGAATCCTCTACGTGTCAGAATGGTATAGCGACCGGTGCCCCGCGCTCTACTATGTCACGGGCCTCGAAATAATTTGATGTATTTACATTCATTTTATATTTATCTACTTGTGTAGCAACACTAAACACGACAATCTGTTAAATTTCTTATTAATTACATCATGACTTTCAGACAATTTTGAATAAAAATTTGTAACTGTTACCAGCCTTAAAAACATTATTCGCACTTGCATATCACCCCAGCTATGTGAAAATTTTGGCTACAACCCTTTTTATGAATCAAATAGAGAAGGCCTGGAGCATATTCCACCATGCTGCTCTAATGCAGATTAATGGAGATACGGATTAGTGGCCAACCCGTGTTGGATGTTTTCAAACCGCTCAAAAGGCCTCCAAGAAGCTAACTACCAAGATCACTATCAAATGTGACAACCGGAACCGACAGTTCAACGTGCCATCCGAAGTACGGAAACGCACATGCAATTTGGCTAACGGTCACCCATCCAACTACCTACCGCGCCCGACATTGTTTAACTTTGTAGATCGATTGCGATCTACGCAAGCCACGGGGCTATGTGCGCTTCTGCTATATCATATTTAGCACTACGTTAATCAGTTAAAACGATTTCTTATTACAACATATACTTTATGTATAAATAATTATTTGCTTAATCTTATTAGAAATAAACGTCTTTAATTGTAATACGCAAAGTAAAGTAAGCAGTAATAGCCTAGCGGTGAAGATTCCGACCTCGCACACGGCGTGGGTTCAAATCCTGTACGCACCTCTGATTTGTAAGTTATATGCGTATTAGAAATTAATTCTCCCTTGCTTTAACCGTGAAGTAAGACTTCGTGAGGACACCTGCATGCCTGAGAGTTCTCTATAAATTTCTTGAAGGTGTGTAAAGGCTATCTAATCCCCACTTGGCCAGTGTGGTGGACTATGGCCAAACTCTCATTCTGTGAAGAGTCCCGTGCCCATTAGTGGGACATTAACATTAACAGTGGGACAGTGGGTTGATGATGATGATGTATCGCAATACATAATATCAATGTGGTGGTCAAACGATATTTATATAGGGTATGATTGCTATGGCAAACACCAACCGCTCATAATTACAACGGTATTCTAACCTCATAATGCTTACGAGGAATTTCGCGAAAGTCACATTTTGCGAAAGTGACATTTTGCGAAAGTGATATTTTGCGAAAGTGATATTTTGCGAAAGTGATATTTTGCGAAAGTGATATTTTGCGAAAGTGACATTTTGTAAAAGTGACATTTTTCGACCGAACCTCGTACACCAAGTATTATTTTGAAAAATAGTAATAACTCAATCATCCTCGTCAATCTATTAATGTCCCACTCCTGAACACATGTCTCCTCTAACAATGAGAAGTATAAACTGTAGTCCACTACGCTGGCCAAATGGGAATTGAGAGACTTCACCGTTGAAAACGTTACGGAGAATTCTCAGGCATGTAGCTTTCCTCACGATGTTTTTTTCATTACTGTTAATAAAATTACCGTTATTAAAAACGATATTAAAAAGAATTTAATAAAATAATACACATATAACTTCGAAAATTAGAGGTAGCTGCGGGCTTACAATTGTCTGCGCGCCTGGAATTTTACCACAAGGTTAAATTAATTTTCACTTATAATTTCACTTTGTCTCTTTATACCTTTAAAGAAAGTACAAACGAATGCAATAAATTTAGGTGGTAGAATATTTTTGTGGTTCGCCTGGAAAACTACCACCGCTGCCCTCATAATCTGCCACCAATTATTGTGTTTCGGTTGGAGAAATGTGGTTGCCGGGTACATTTCTCAGGAATAGTAACGCTTCTACGTACGACCTCAAGTAGAGCTTTAGTCCTGTTTGAATTTAAATATGCGTGTCCATGGGCTGCAGTGACCACTTAACATAAGGCGGTCTGCAGCCTTATTTGCTTTGTTCTGACATAAAAAACGAATATCGCTTTTGAATATCATCATACAGTACTTAGATATTTTATTTCAAGATAGGTTAGTAATACATTTCCCATAAACTTTCACGGAAACATGAATATGCTTTTAGCTTGAGCCTTTACTACAAACTGTAAACTGTTTTAGTTTGTAAGTAGGTTTGATAAGTAGTTTTAAAATAGGAGTAACTGTTATCCTCTTGCATGCCACATATACTTACTTTAGTTTTGCTAGGATTTCAAGGGTACTCCATGTATATATATTTTTTTATTTAAAGTTACGCTTCTTTTCTATCCTTTTTATGTTCGAAGAGTAGCAAACGAGCGTCCTGATAATAAGTAGATATACATAATTTAACCTCAAACAAAACTGAAATTCTGTCTGAGGTCATACATAAATGCGTCACTATTCTTGAGGACTCAGGTGGTCGCCTCGCTGTAAGTGTGCCCAGCAACCGCACCACTCCAACCGAAACAAAAATAATTATTATGAGGGCGGTAGTGATACTTCCCCGGGTGAAGGTGATGTAGGTTAGACGTACATCGACCTTTTCAGGTCCCTTCCTGGATTTCGGTCTCCCCTAATCGGTGTCGATTTAACCGGTCCTGGCCTTTTGAATCAAACGGTTTCGCACTGTCTTCTCCAAACCATCGGCCCATCTTCTTGGGCGGAGATCCGTGCTTCTTTGCCTAGACGTGGACGCTACTTGAGAAACTTTCTTCATACTTCTTTAAGAGTTCCAAATTAATACAAATTAGCCTGGCAGACAGAGACAAATAACTACAAAATTACGTCATACTTCATCTCCACTCTTGAAAAATGTTTCATACAAATGACACTCATTAAATATTATTAAACGTCCCAAAAAGGTAGAACGATTAAGTTTTCCGCTATGAAATATTTGCTTATTAAATGCAACATAACCTATTGAAGCGGATAATTAATGGTTCAAGGAACTAAGCTCAGGAAGCAATAAATAAAGGTATGAAAAGTTATAAACGACGCTATTACGCGGAGATGATAAAATGCAGATATTTTTGGAGGAGGCTAAGAACTCCCTCCGCGAAGATTGACGATGAGTTTCGGGGTAAAAACCGATAATGGAATCGTCAAAATAATGGTATGATTATGCGAAAAATTTGATTTCGTCGGTAGACTGTAGATACTTGTGCTAGTGGCCTGTTTCATGACAGCGTCTAGAAAAATAATGTGGTTGATTCCCTTGTATTTAATAGGTGGTAGAACAATCGTTCGTCCGGGGAAGTACCACCGCCGCCCTCATAATCCGCCGTGAAGCAGTCGTTGTGTTTCGGTTTGAGTGGTGCCAGGTTGCCAGGCACACATATAGCGAGGCGACCATCATAGTCCTCAGGAGTAGTGACGCATCCATATGCAACCTCAAA
>DWKL01005186.1:0-10084 GCA_018249415.1 Phareas burnsi
TTAACGGTGAATCAAAACATCGTGAGGAAACCTACAGATCTGAGAGTTCTCTATAAAGTTCTTGAAGGTGTGTGAAGTCTACCAATGCGCACTTGGCCAGCGTGGTACGCTATCCCTGATCCTTCTTATTCTGGTAAGAGACCCGTGCCCAGTAGTCTGACATTAATGTGATGATGACGATGATGTTTGGCTAGCGTGGTGGGCTATGCTTGGCCCTTCTCATTCTGGGAAGAGACCCGTGCCCAGTAGTCGGACATTAACGTGTTGATGATGATGATGATGATGAATCTAAATGCATACGTGAATTATAAGCGTGTAGATATACGTACCCAGTTCTCTGGCTCCAGCTGGCTGTATGCAAATGATGCCTTGGACGTGTTGATAAGATAACATGTGTCGCTAAATGGCTATCATTCACGTTTTGTATTGATTAAAAAGTCAAAGGACTTAATTTATTTTTAATCGACTTTTTATTGCCACAGCTCGTTGCCACTTTTTATTTCTTTGTTTATCTTTTAATCGTTTATAAGAGCTATATTTTAATTTAAGACAGCGATAATTATCTTAAAATAAACTTTTTGGTCTAGGATTGCACCTGTTTTGGATTGTTTTGTTATCTTCTCCACCCTACTTCCTCGTCCTATTGTCGCTTTCACCAGTGTCAGAACTATAGTTCGTCCGGGGCAGCACCACCGCCGCCCTCATAATCCGCCGTGAAGCAGCTTTTGTGTTTCGACTGGAGAGGTGCGACTGCCGGACACACTTACAGCGAACGGCATCAAGGTCCTCAGGAGTGGTGACGCATCTGCATGTGATTTCAGATAGAACTTCAGTTTCGTTTGAGTTAGATGTTAGAGTTGAGTAGATGTGGATATCCATAGGCTGCAGTGACTACATAATATCAGGTAGCAAGCACGCTCGTTTGCTACAAACATAAAAAAAAATTATCGTCCCAATTTTAGGCACATCTATAACTTGTAAACCCAAATGTCATGGAGCAAATTGACAGGTGCTAATGTCGAAATTTTCTTTTTAAGAATCAACATTAAGTTTACTGTAGAAATTGTCAATATAGTATCTGATATATGTGGACAAACTTTAATATCTCTTGGTTTTCCATACATTCTCGAAGTTGTGCGAAGTCTACCATAGTTTACTTAGCCCGGCCGCCTTACAGGGCTCACTTAATGAAAATTACCATGCCTTGGTAGGCATGGTAATTTTCATTCATTGGTATGAAGCAGTGATGAATCAATATGCCACTAATATTTGACTCAAGTTATCTATGATTTAAGTCTCCCCTCTTCCTGTATAGTATGCTGTATATACAGCAGTGATAGCCTAGTGGTTAAGTTTCCTTAAGCTTCTCAAGCTGAGTGGTCCGGGTTCGAACTCCGCACACATCTCAATTTTTTCTAAGTTATGTGCGTATTAGAGATTAATTATCACTTGTTTTAACGGTGAAGGAAAACATCGTGAGGAAACCTACACATCTGAGAGTTCTTTGCAAAGTTCTTGACGGTGTGTGAAGTCTACCAATCCGCACTTGGCCAGCGTGATGGACTAACCCTTCTCATTCTGAAAGGACACCCGTGCCCAGTAGTGGGACATTAATAGGTAGGGTTAAGTAGGATGATGCTGTATATAAATTAATCATGATTACCGTTGGGGACATTTTGGGATTGTGACTAGCTAGCGAGTAATTACAGGAATGGAACAGGCTGGTAAAAATTCGGGGCTCGGTCAATCTACACCTTTCCATCGGCAGGTGATCTCGCCGCATCTTTGTCGTTTTTTTAATTAAAAACATCAAGGCGTCATGTGTCGCGATGCAATCAGGCAAAGATACAGTACGTACGCTCAATGCGGGTGCGATTTTACTTTGATTATACCATAAACGTAATAAAATTATTGAGCGTGCTTTGTATTGCAATACGAAATAAATAAAACATAATGAAATGCATTTATTTTGTGCCTATGGAGCATTAAGAAATTGTTAGTTAGAATATCTTTTCTTAAATACACTACCGGGTTGGAACGTGACCTCAACGGAGAAGACCTAACTCAACCCTAACTGAGAAGAATAATTATCGTAATAAATTAATTTATTTCTTAATTCGTATAGATTTGAATTAACCAAATCTGCATTCGTTTGATTAATTATATTCCGTTGCACTTTGTAATTAGATGTTATAAAAATAAATTGTAGCCTCCATTTTGCGTAATATTTTTCATTTCGAAAAATTTAAATAAAAAAAATGTGGGTTTGAGGAGAGCTAGTTCAAAACAAATGATTTCATTTATCCACGCTCATAACCGCATATACTAATCTAGACTGTACCACTTATTATGTACGAATTAATTTATAATGCACATTAAAACAAACCATAATATATATTTTTTAATTAAAATATATTGAATTCGAATAATAACTCTAAAATCGATTGTACCACTAGCATACTAAAAAACGAAACAAATTATTTAACGGCTAACTTAATCCTATCGTTTTCATATAACGGTGTACACAAGTTCTAATTTCCCTCCTATCTTCACTAACAGATCTAACTAGCGTTGTCAATAGTTTGATTCCCTACCCAAGCAATAACTCAAATCAATGACGACTTTATCAAGTAACGGTAATGACTTCATCAAGATAGTACAAAGTAACAAGTATTTACTTTTTTATTACTTGTTGCTTTGTACTTGACTTAGTTGGCTTTAGCAAGAAAGTACAAAGCGACAAGTAATTACTTCTTTATAAATACGTGCATGAGTGACTATAGCTTCAAAACTGTATCTCGCACGCTAATCCACCGTACGTAGACCCAATCGTTCGGCCGATGACATAAAAGTGGTATGTCGTTTCGCTATTATAGCACAGCGCGTCTGTTCTGCATAAACTGGGCACGTGGATGACTTGTTTGTTTTTAAAGTTAATCGGGTTTAGACCGAGAGCCTGCTTTAAAAAACTACAAGTAAAAAGAACAAATTATTCAGTGAAGTAAGATTTGTGATAAGTAAATGTGTTCACTTTGGTTTTTGTGTTATTTTTGTTGTTTTGTAAGTAATTTTGGGTTGGGTTAGGTATTTTTTAGTGCGAATCCATAACGAATCTAGAGACTTGTCTCAAAATAGTGTCTATAATTTTTTGTAACGAAATTCATGGACGGCTTATCACCTCAGCCACACTGGCCACAAATTGCCTGGAAAATTATGTGGTCTCTAGACAGATCCGTGCTACCAAAAATATAATCAGTAGACTTTTGAAGACTGATCAATAATTGGAAATCTGCCCATTCAAGTAACATCAATTAGTGGTTAAGGGTAGTTTTTTTTTTGTGATTCGATTACTATTTCACCACCTTTTTCTCTGTAGTAGGATTTATTAATGCAACTCTCTTTTGGTTTCGATGTTGTTATAAGGTAGATTTGATTCATATATATGAAACACTCTAACTTGGTTCATAGGGCAGCAAAGCATATGTAGCTATTTTTTTTTATATTTCAAGAATAGCAAACGAAAGTGCAGGTCACCTGATGTTGGTGGGCACGGCAGCCCATGGCCAGCTACATATAATCTCGCACAAGGCTGAAGCCATATATGAGGTCGTACGTAGATGGGGCACTACTCCTGAGACCTAAGGTGGTAGCCTCATAAGTGTAATCTTTAAGTGTACACGACAACATAACCTCTTCAACCGAAATAAGAATTGCTTCACGGCAGATTGCGAGGGCGACGGAGGTACCTCCACGGCGACGGACGGACGTTTGGACGGACGATTTGGATTGTTATTGATACTACAACAGATAATATGATGTGCATTTCTAAAATCGTTGTAAAGTTTGTAATTTTTCCCACACCACTCTCGGCCTATCAAAGTTTCAAATGTCCAGCATCTGGGATAATATGGACATATTTTAACAGCAGTTGGCCGACGAAGTATTCCAAATATGTTCAGTTTACGAACGCACCGAGCAAAAACTTATTAATTCTAATTAATTTGTACAGTTACTAATTGGCAACGATTTTTCATTTTTATCAATTCGAAAGAGATCGTTTGCGCATTTTTCATTTCGCGGTTGGAATAGGTAGGTCTGACATATAGACATATGACGTAAAGACTGCCATCTTGGATAACTTAGTCATTCATTATTTTTGATATTATTAAAAAAAGTGTAGGCATTTTACATAACCTATATAAAAGTCTGGGAACTCATGTTCGATTATTAAACATTATTTAAAAAAAAACCGCATATCGTGAGTACTCGTTACGTAATTTCTGCGATAATATTAGCTTAAAATCTTATTATTTTTTTAAGTTTTTTACGCCGCACAAGTAACAAACAAATATGCATTACGTGATAGTAAGAGGTCGCTGCAAATCACAGACTATTATAATCATACTCAAATAGAAATGCAGTCCTATTGGAGATCGACCACAGATGATAAGTACCTGGGGATTAAGTTGTAACTCCCCGTGTCACCCTCCAAACCAAAACATAGCAGCATAAACACGAGTGGTGGTGCCCCCGAAAACGATCCACGAATAGTTCTACCTCGTTTAAATAATAGATATATGTACAAACCATGAAGCAATACTTGTGTATCGGTTGGAGGTGTGGTTGTCACCACATTTACAAGCGAGACGACCATTTTAGCCCTCAGGAGTAACGCACCTACATACAATCTCAGATAGGACTTCCGTCCTTTGAGATTAGATGTGGGTGTTCATGAGCTGCAATGACCTTAACATCAGGTGGCTAGCGTCAATTTGCCACTCTTTAAACATAAGAAGACAAAATTTAAGTTATTGTAATTTCAAACCATAAGGTTATTTTAAGCTTATTGACACGACTCGTAAGAAAGAACTAACAAAACGTTTATATAAACACTAAATTCTCATAAGTTGGAACTTTTAATTAAAAAATATAAGTATAAAGTTACTTGAAGTAAATATAAAGTTACTTGTATATAAAGTTAATTGAAGTAACTTTAACGCTATAATTAAAAACAAATGAAGTAACCTTTACTAATTAGTTTGGTTACCCGCACTTACATGCTATTTCTATGCAGATAAGCGTTCTATATGCTAAAATATTTTTATGTGCACGCTAATTGCAAATTCGCAATTGTAAACTATTCGCAATCAATGACTAGTCAATTGCGAATAAGCTGAGTCGTCAGACATTAAAGTTAACAGCGCATATATATTATAATATTTACATTTATGTAAGAGGAATAGCAAATGGGCGTACAGGCCATAGTCCTGGCAACGGGTCTGCACTTAGAATG
Source organism: Phareas burnsi (assembly GCA_018249415.1). Lineage (NCBI taxonomy): Eukaryota > Metazoa > Arthropoda > Insecta > Lepidoptera > Hesperiidae > Phareas > Phareas burnsi. The sequence continues at coordinate 5,294 of DWKL01005186.1, forward strand.
AGAAATCATTTTCAGCCATGCCACCCAAGTTTAGACTGACATAATTTTGAAAAATCAGAAATATGTGCCCGGGAATCAAACTCGGATCGCCAGCATAAAAGGTCACAATCATACCATTACGTAAACACTGGTTATTAATTTCTAATATGAACATAACTTCGATTATGTGCCCGGGAGTCGAACCCCGGATCGCCAGCGCAAAAAGTCACAATCATACCATTATGTAAACACTGGCTATTAATTTTTAATATGCACGTTCCTTCAGAACATCAGAAATATGCCTCAAGTCGAATCCTGGACCCCCGACATAAAAGGACTAAATCCTACCACAGCTTTAACATCCCTTAGAAACTATACCCAAATACAAATGAGAAAAACCTTAAACTGGGAATTTCACTTAGAGATGAATATTATAAATAAAAAAAGGACATTTTCTACACTACAAAACCCTGTTACCTGTAACCCTGTGTCGTCGTGTTATATAATGACAATTACACACACACCCTAAAGCTTTTGTTTCGGTTGGAGAGGTGCGATTGCCGGACACATATAGCGAGGCGACCATCTTAGTCCTTAGGAGTAGTGACGCATCCATATACAACCTGAAACGGAACTTCAGTTTTGTTTGCGGTTGGATGTGGGTGTCCATGGGCTGTGGTGACTTAACATCAGGTGGCCGCACGCTCGTTTGCTACTTTACAAAGATAAAAAAAGATGTACGGTCCCTTAAAATTTTACTGTATAACCTACGTTGCACCTGGGTTCATAAAATTTACTAACCTTTTTAAAATCTATGATTTTATGTGAAAAAATATTACACGTACATCTTTCGATACATTTTAGTGTTTGGAAATGAATAAATTAAAACACACAATTTAATTAGAATAATCGCATACATAAACTATCAACTGTAGCAATGATAGCTTAGTAATAAGATTCTGGTCTCTCATGTTGGGAGTCCGGGGTTCGAAACCCGCACGCCCCTCTGATTTTTTAAATGTTTATTAGACATTGATCATTACTTGCTTTAATGGTGATGAAAAACATTGTGAGGAAATCTACATACCTGAGAGTTTTCCGTAATGTTCTCAAAAGTATGTGAAGTCTACCAATCCGCACATGGTCAGCGTGGCGGACTGTGGTCTAACACTTCTTATGCTTAGAGGACAACCTTACCCAGTAGTAGAACAGTAATGTGTAGACAATGAGCTGTCAACCTCCTCACTTTTCATAAAAATAAGACATAAATATATAAATAAATCAATATGTAAATAAATCAAATAATATATGTAATAAACAAAAAAGAAAATTAAATTTGTTTTTTAAATATATACTCAAGACTTTGTGCATCTATGGAATGATTATGCTGTAGGCATTTACCACAAAAAATAAAGCCATATTTCAATTAAAAACTCATCGCCAATAGCGTCATTTTTAAATTCAGAAATCACCTTTCTATATTCGAACCCTATCGAAGAGTCCAGGTACGGCCAGATGTTAAAAAGTTATAAATCTCTCTGGCCATTGTCTGTGGGCAGTTGGACCTTTTTTAACAATTAAGTGGACACATGGTGTCTATGGCACCGCGGATCGGCAGATGGCTTGAAACCTAACTCAAGAACACCTTAGTTAGAACATGTACCATGTGCTAAATGAAATCTTTTTTCGATCTAAACAGTTGCTCACTGTATTGAACTATATTTTTTGTACATAACAAGAAAGTAGCTGAAACATGTGGGTCGCGGGTTGTATATTTGTTATTCTATTTTACTTGTAGTACACAGAATACAGAAAAGTACTTGATGTAGTACTAATTATAAATTAATTTTTTTTTTTTTTTGGACTGGTCATATACTTGAAAACCAGTTAATAAATTATTCATATTTTTTTATTTTTTGTACAAAAAACCAACAAACAAGCTTGCAACCCATCTTGGGATATCGGTGACAAGAATACATGAGGCTGGTTATATATAAATATATATAACCAACCTCATGTAGAACAGGACTAGGGTCGACTACAGATGCCAGCCCCGAAGACTACGTTGGAACGCCTCATATTATTATAGTATTTATGTATATTGTTTTACAGATAGGAACACAATTTTATTGTCGACGACTATCAATTTAACGAAGTACTTTTATATAAAAATATCATCAACCTATATTCATCTTACTGCTAAGCATGAGTTCACCACGCTTGCCCAGTGAGAATTGGTAGACTTTATGCACCTTCGAGAGCTTTACAGAGAGCTTTCAGACATGTTGGTTTCCTCACGATGTTTTCCTTCACCGTTAAAACAAGTGATAATTAATTTCAAATACGCACATAACTTCGAAAAGTCAGTAGTGCGTGCGGGATTTGAACCCCAATCTCCCAACATGAGAGGCTGGAATCTAACCTCTAGGTACTGTTAATTTATAACATATCCTTAAATAATTAAAACTTAAAAAAGTGGCGATTAATATCAATTTTGGGGAATAAGTTCAAAGTAGTTTCACATACGGAATGTAGTTAATATAACTACCCATCTAATTCTCGAGATAATATCACGTCAAGTTGATCTTTTTTTATGAAATACGAGTAATTATCTACATAAACGATCTGTATGTATGTCGAGGCATTCGTAGTACGTAGATCGTATCATATCACAGTAAATTTGATGTAGTTTGTGACATTTATTGCCCAATACTCGAAAGTTCTCATAAATAGGTAAATAGGTGAAAGAGTGGTTTAGAACTGATTCGTCTGCAGAGAAAAAAAATATATAAAATCCGTTCAGTTACATCCAAAGGGAATTCATAATTCACACCCAGAGTTCCGGATTCGAATCCCAGCCAGGAAGACATCTAAATAAGATTTTAAGCTAATATTATCGTGGAAATTATACATTTTAATTACGTAACGGGTACTCACGAAATGCAGTTTTTAAATTTTATTTTATTAAAAAATACCGCATATCGTGAGTACCCGTTACGTAATTAAAAAATAAAAAGACATCAAAATAATAAATTTACATTTTTGCTCTAGGTCTGGGTGTCTGTGTACTTATCTTTGTATGTGTCCATGGTACCCACGGCACGGAATCCTAGTGTGGGAGTGTAGGAAATGTTATTAAGCATTATATCATTACCATCATTAATTAAACATGACTTATGTAGTTCCAAATTCCTGAAATTCTATTGTTTACGCTAAATATATCCATTTATTCATAACTCAACTGTAAACCACTTGTCAACGCGTTCCATTGACAGACTTACAGTGTTGTGATAACTCTGTAATGACAGCCCAGTAATTGTCGGTAATTATAAATCAATAGCAAGTGACTTAGAAGGCTTTGCGCTAAGCTCGTAAATAAACCGAAAGCTCAGCTAGGTCGGGTGAAGGCAGTGCTTGTGGAATTCCATCCCCGCCGGATTGCCTCTCGACTGATAGGGTTGCTACTTAAAATTAAAATATTCATAATTACATTTGTTGGTATACAATATTAAAAATAGAATATATAAACACTGTTTATATATATATAAACAATGGCCAAAAGAAGGGCGTATCTAGATTAGAGATTTCTTCCAAATGAAAAGGAGTAAAAGAAGAAATTAGTTTTTTTTTATTCGGTAAACAGACGATATAATAATCAGGGAAGAGTCTCGACTAATTTCCGACACTTGAAACAAAACTAAAATTTAAATGAAAAAAAGGTTCATTTGAAATTGTAAGAAAAGTTTAAAAAAAAGGTAAAGATTCGCAACTTGCTGTTTGATTTGCAATCGAAGACAGTGTGGATATTTGACGATTTTTATAAATGTACGTGTATCATTGTCATCAAGACATTACTGTCCCACTATTGGGTACTAGTCTCCACTCAGTACGAAACGGTTTAGACCATAGATCACTTCGCTAGCCAAGTGAGGAATGGTATAATCTGCGTAGATAATACCAATCTTCACTTGGCGAAGTGATCTATGGTCTAAGCGTTGTCATATTCATGGGTGTCTGTTATAATGTTACAAGTCTTTGATGGTTGCAGGTTTCCCCATGATATTTTACTTCACCGTTATGCGTCATATAATGAGGTACGTACATATTGAAATAAATTAAATAAATATTTATTACGATACACGAACAGCAATTTGAGAGTAGTGACAACCCTACAAGAGTTCTGCCCTCGTGATGAGGTCTATAATACGTAGGTCGGTTGGTACTTTGAAAGTTTTATTGTTAATTTGAATACTTTGTATTTATCCGCTTGGTTTTGTTTCTCAATGCTCATCGCTTTAAACCTTAGACGAAGTAAACAAATAGACTGGTAATAGGCAGGCAAATATAAAGGAGGTAGAACCATTCGTGGTTCGAGTCACCACCGCCATGCGTATTTCTACCTTACAACAGCAGTGTTAAACGGGTGTGTTCCGCTTTGGAGTGTGTGGTAAGTTAGACATTTTTGTGACATATTACAAAATAATCGGTACATCACGCCCTTATAATCCATCATGGAGCTATTCTTGCGTCTCGGTTGGAGAGGTGTTGTTGTCGGGTATATGTACATGCGAGACTACCATCTTAGTTCCCGAGAGTAGTAACCTACCGATGTACAACCTTAAATAGGACTTTAGTCCTATTTGAGGTTTTGTAGGTGGTAGAACAATCGTTCGTCTGGGGAAGTATCACTGCCGCCCTCATAATCCGCCGTAAATTAGTTGTTGTGTTTCAGTTGGGGAGATGCGGTTGCCAGGCACACATATAGCGAGGCGACCATCTTAGTCCTCAGGAGTAATGACGCATCCATTTACA
>DWKL01005187.1:0-10083 GCA_018249415.1 Phareas burnsi
AATTTAAACTTATGGTCATGTTTAAATGTATTATTTTACATAGTCTTACATCATTACAACATTGCCTTATACTGACAGGAAGTCTGTCATAGATTAATATAAATGATACTCAGCCTTGGTTTACCTTGATGTAGTTAATGTTTTTGATATTTTATTTCCTGTAATACGGCGCTAATGAGTAATACGTACGAAAAAGTTCAAGGTTCATATCCGCACTTCACAGCGCAGTCGATCACATGGCCTGCTGAGGTAGTACTAATGTTGCATAGTTAATAATGACTCACAGCGCCTAATGTTTATTGTTATTGTGATCTCTACCGCTTGTAACATGTCGTAATAGCAGTGACAGTGGTAAAATGCCACTTACTCTGGTGTCACTTGCTGGCATACTGGGGGGATACAATACCCTGAACCCCCACGCTGGGGGTTCAGGGTGCGAGTCCCTCACACACATCTAACTTTCAGACGCCGTGTATTTTGAAAATTAATCATCAGTTGCTTTAAAGGTGAAAGAAAATCACCCATAATATATATGTATATAAGGGTCTCAAACGTATAGTCTACGATTCGCACCTGGCTAGCGTGGTAGACTAAGACGTAAAACTTTATCATTTTGAGAAAAAGCTTGGCCAAATATTGATTATAAGATAATTATATAAGTAGATTGATGAAAAATAAACAAGCCTTTCTAAACCCATAAAACCCATAGCGCCAAAAGGATTCCTAGTATCATGGTGCCATGCATACACAAAAACGAACAGAAACACCCAAAGTTTAGCCTAGCCTAGAACCTAAAACTAAGTTTATTATTTATATGTCTGCCTGGTAGCACATCAAACTTGGAACCGTGACGACCGTCAAATGATAAAATCATAATAACGATGATGATAAAAAGATATAGAAAAACGCATCAAACTGATTTTTTCATTTTTTTTTATACCAGTCAAAATCTATCCATTGCTTTATCAGCGAATATAAAACCTTGTAAATTATCACATAAATAAAGAAATCGGTACGTATGACGCGATGCAAGTATTCGATACAATACAAAAATACATTATTGCGTAACAAAGGAAAAATAAACAGAATCAACATAATATTGTAAGCTTCTACACACGACTTGATTTACGTTTACGATAATAACTACGCATATTTAGTGTTTACTCAGAAACTCTTTTTGGGGTAAAAATAGTCTATTTAGACTGCAACCCTTTTTATATGCTACTGCTGGGCACGGATTTCCCCCCGCAAATGGAGGCTTTGAGCATACTTCACCACGCTTCTCATAGTGGATTGGTGGAGACAGGGGTCAGTGGTCAATTCGAATGTTTACAAACCGCCCGCAAGACGTCCGATAAGGTTTAACGATTGCTATGATGAAAACAACTTTACTACCCCCTAAACAGTGGGGTTGGTATTAAGATTATATGATTGCACATTTTATCATAATATTTTTATTAATGTTACGGTATAGAGTGCTATTCTATTAGTTGCCGGGAGGCTATTACCACCTGAGAAAAATTCCGGGCAAAGAGAGAGCCCTCGAGACTCGAATTCCCCATCCCCTTCTACCCCTCCTCTGTGGTGCAGTAGTACTGTGGAGTAGAGAGGGCTAGCAGAGCAGGACGTGCCACTTTCGATCGATGATAACAATCGAGACCGACAGCTTAAGGGCACGTTAAGCTGTCCAGAGTACTAAAACGCGCATTAAATTCAGCCATTAGTGGTCACCCATTCAACTTTCGACTGCACCCGACGTTGTCCAACTTTATAGATCGGTTAAAATTTACGTAAATGGCAGGGCTATGCACCCTTCTATAACACTTCTTGTAAAGTCATCTATCTTCACACAAAACTCCCGCCCAAATCGGTTCAAGATTTAAACCGTATAAACTGGTAATAAATTGAAAACCTTTTTGGTATTAATATTTCAATATCATGCACATAAACGTATGGGCTTAGGAAACGGCAGTTATTTTAGTACAGACAGACACTTTCATTTATTTGTATATGTATAGAGATAAGCGCACAAAGCACTGTGTTGGCACATAAACGACTCGCCAGTTCGATGTGACGCAACGGGCAATTGTAGCTTACGACACGTTACAGGATGTCCTGATGGTTATTTGGACGAACGAAACCCGAAATGGTAACATATTTGTAGTATAATTTTTTTTTCAAAAAGTGATAGAATTATAGGTCATCCGGGAAAGTAACAACGCCACCCTCATAATCCGTTGTGAAACAGTTTTTGTGTTTCGTTGAGAGAGGTTACCGGGCATACTTACAGCGAGGCGACCATCTTATTCCTCAGGAGTAGTGACGCATCTATGTACGACCTCATACAGAACTGCAGTTTTCTTTGAGGTTGTGTGTGTGCCCATGGCCTGCAATGAGAATACAAACCACCGAATGTTAAGTGCTCACTGCAACCCATGGACACACATCTAACCTCAAATTGGACTGAAGTTCTATCTGAAATCCTACGTAGATGCGTCACTACTGAGGACTAAGACGATCGCCTCGCTCTGAGTGTATCCGATAACTATACCTCTTCCTCCAAAACACAAAAGCTTCACGTCGAATTGTTAGGGCGGCGGTGGTAACTCCCCGGTCGAACTGTAGTTCTACCAACTATTAAAATGTCTGTAGTCTGTGCGCTCGTCCTCTACATAAAATATTTATGATCAGATCATCGTCACAATAACAATATTATACCGATGAAGTAAAATCGAAACAATATCGATTGCACAAATAGCTACCTAGTTGCATGAAGGGCGTGATTGCAGACGTTGCGTTGCGTGATTTATTGAGCTTTGATACTGCAATATTCTGTAACTGTTTTTATTATCTCTCGAGATATAAACGTTACGGATAACTCAGATTCTCCCGGTAAGTGATGTCGTAAAGTATGTCCTTTAATTGTTGCAATAAAATTACTTAATTCAATATTTCGGCCTGATTAAATAAAATTCTGCAATTATTTGTACTACTTTATGTTTGGTTTCAACCCTATTTAAGTCCCATTAATATATAATTATAAGCCTGGAGCATACTAGATCACGCTGCTCCAATACAAATGAATGGAGTTATGTTTAAAGACTAGCAAATAAGTATATAGTTCATTTGATGCTGAATGATCATTTTAGCCCATGGACACCCACATCTAGCTTCAAACAAGACTGAAGACCGTATCCGTCACTACTCCTATTATATATTATAGATGGTTGCCTCGCTTGCGAGTGTACTCGACATCCACACCTCTCTAACCGATACACAAGAATTGCTTTTCTTTGGATTTTAAGGGTGGCAATTACTGTTTAACGTTAACGCTTTGTACGCTCATATGAACGTACCGGAAGTGATTCGGTACATTTTATACATACATTTCTATTATATAAAATAGTTACAAAGTAGCAAGGCGGTACCTGCCAATCTCGGATTATATATTTCAATAGATGGACTATCGCATTTGGATGGACAATTTTAATAGGTGGTAGAACAATCGTTCGTCTGGGGAAGTACCACCGCCGCCCTCAAAATCCGTCGTAAAGCAGTTGTTGTGTTTCAGTTGGAGAGGTGCGGTTGCCAGGCACACATACAGCGAGGCGACCATCATAGTCCTCAGGAGTAGTGACGCATCCGTATACAACCTCAAACGGAACTTCAGTTTTGTTTGGGATTGGATGTGGGTGTATATATATTATATATCTTAAATTCATGTGAGTATTATTTTTATAACCTTTCCTAAAACGTGAGGCATCTTATACGTGTGTATATTAAACCATGACGATTTTGGCGTGTGTCTGGAGACCTATATAAGACCATGCGGTATCTATTCAAGTATATAATCTAACTTGCCAATATTTGTATACGAGCGATAAATAAACCATCGCACACTGATCGTACCAAGGTGGCGCCGAGGTGACTCGGTCCTTCCTGGTAGTTAGATCACTGGTTAAGGATAATGACATGTTTTATATAAGGACGAATTTATCTAACACTTGTAGCTTGTAGGTAAGGATATTTGCGGGCTTAACACCGTGTATTTAGTATATATTAACCATCGGGGTGGCGCAAGTAACCCTTCTGGCACACAGTGGGTTTCGGGTTCGATTACCGCTAACAGACTTGTAGCTTAACATATTTGCAGGGTTGCCACGATGTATTTAGTATTTATTGATGACCCGGAACCATACTGTCTAGGCATACAAAGGATTTCGGGTTCGATACACGGCCAGGTAGATATTTCAATGATGAATTAAAATTTCTTCTCTGGGTCTGGATGTTTGTGTATTGCTTTATATTTGTCCATAGCACCCACGGCACAGGGAATCCCAAATAGTATAGAATAAGTTAAGCATTATTTACGTACGGTTCATGTATTTATCCACTACGCTGATTTTGTAACGGCTAAAGCCGAATACAAGATAAGGATACCAAAATACATACACCGCTCATAATCCCATTTTTAGGGTTCCATACCTCAAAAGAGAAAAGGAAACCTTATAGGATTACTTCGTTGTCCACCTATCTGTCTGTTGACCCTGTTTCTCAGAAATGTATGAATGTATCAATTAACATCAAATACTCAGGTCCCTAATCCCTTGGAGCTGTGAAAAAATTAAGCTTCTAAGTGAAAACAATGAAAAGTTACGACTGCCTGTGCCGCTTATTTTGTCACTCACAAGGCACTCAAAACTTATAGGGTACTTCCCAATGACCTAGAATCATGAAATTTGCCAAGAAGAAGTGTCTTATAGCACACTTAATGAAAAACCCAAGACCCGTAAATTTGTAATTACATTACATCACAATAAAAATAATTCCTCTGTACGGAACCTGCAGTACGCGAGTCCAACTCGTATTTGGCTGGTTTTTTTTATCAAAGTTTTTCATCACCACCATCCATGATATTTAATCACACAAAACCACAGAGAACTTCCACATTTAAATCTTATAAGTAACACAAATAAAATTGTAATTAACACAACTTAAATAAACCAATCTTAAAACATGCACAAGGAATAGTCCTTGATAGCAACTATTCCTGATTTTGCCTTCAAATTTCGTTGAGCAACCATAACTTTTAGAATCCAGTTGAGCCAATCACAGGTCTATTTGAGTAATAACAATGTTAGGAAACCGAAGCAAAGCTCCGCACCTTAATATTCGTTGTCGGTACTTAGCCCTTATTTTCCGAATGTTGAAATCTAAATCTTTTGAATGGTCAATTTTTCTAAACAAAATTCGGTTTGCCCCAATTTTGTCTCATTTACAATGACGAAATAATCGTCTGGGAGAAAACTACTAAATAACATTAGTATAGCATCCATTAACTTTGATCTGACACGTTTTATTCCATTTTTACATTTATAACATCAACAACCCATTACTGGCCCATTGCTCGGCACGATACTTTTCTCAGGATGCAAACTGATAGGTCGTGATGCATCATGTTGGCCAAGAGCAGATTGGTAGACTTAACATAACTTGGAGAAATTTATAGAGAACTCTTAGATCCGCAGGTTCCCTCACGACGTCAAACCAAGTGATCATTAATGTGAGCTTTAGGAAAATCCCTCTAGTATATAGGTTACCTCACGACATTTTCCTTCACCGGTAAAGCAAGTGATAATTAATTCCTAATCCGCACATAACTTCTTAGAGTGAAAACCGTCTTTACGCAAACGTACTGTGGGATGCCCCCCTGCTAGTGGCGCGACGATCTGCACCAGGCACCGGGAAGCAACTGGATACGAAGAGCCAAATATCGCACTCAGTGGCGCACCTTGGGAGAGGCCTATATCCAACAGTAGTCTGATATGTGAGCTAAAGATAATGATGACGTCGTAACTTAGAAAAAATAGAGGTGAGTGCAGAATTTGAACCCAGGACTCCGAGAATACAAAGCCGAAATCATACCACTACGCTATCACTGGTTTTTGTTAACACATAATTCTCCGTATACGTTGCTACCGTTGAAATACTAACACCATATCTAACTTGTCGTATCTCTAATGAGAAGCGTGGGAAGATATTTTAATGGTAAATCTTCGCGATTCAACTAGAACACACTTCATGAACACCGTTAATGTAACATCGTTGAGTGCAGACCTCTTTATTCGTCAAATAGGTGCCGAGATATTCTCTCCAGAGTAGAACTATAAAAGATTCATCTTCAAGATGGCACCACTCAAGGAATCGTTTTAATGTTTGAAAATAGCGAACTAGCGTGCAGACCACCTGATTTTCAATGGTCCCTGTAGCTTATGGACATCCATATCTAACCTCGAACGAGATTGAAACCCTATCTGATATCGTACGCAGATACTCCTGATGTACTGATGTGTGATGTACTCCTGAGGACTGATATGGTCGTCTCGCTGTAAGTGCCCGAAAACCACACCTCTCCAATCAAACCACAAAGCATTGTTTCACAGCAGATTATAAAAGCGATGGTGGTTCCTCCTCGGCAGAATTATAGTTATACCACCTATCAAAATTCGAGAGGTGCTATCTTAAAGTTGAATTCTTTGTGATTTGCTGATATTTTTTGCGTTTACACATTATAAAAATGTCTTCGAGTTGCTACTTTAAAGGAGCGTTCATGGTTCGATTAAAGAGTCACCGTCGCTGCACTTGTTTCTGCCCTGTAGAAGTAGTGTTAACCACTGTATTCTGGTTTGTGGTAAAAGAGAGATGCTAACACGCGGCATTTCAACTCAGTCCTCAGAGGTAGCAACACATCTCTGAGATTTTAAGATAATATTATCGCGGAAATTATACATTTTAATTACGTAACGGGTACTCACGATATGTGGTTTCTTTTATTGCATAGGCAAATCATGAGTACCCGTTACGTAATTAAAACGCATCTCTATCCGAAGTCAAACTGGACTCCAGTCCTATTACCATCAGTACACTTATTTGCTATTTGTATTCTATGTATAAAAATATATACACTTGCAGGAGAAATGTATCTGTTACATCGTTATATACCAATTACTAAAATTTAAATATGCAATAGGTGTTATACTCCTATACATTCCATTATTTTTCATGTTAGTGTAGAATTTAATGTTTTTCTTATTCATCATATTTTATCAGATCGCAGCGCCATCTTTAACTCGCAGGCGTGTGAGGCAATGTTGCGCAAGCCTCATGGATAGTGATAAATCATCAATCCGTACGTCGAATTATCGAATGAACTATGTCTTATCATTAATTCATTATCAATCTATTACTGTTCCAGAGCTGGGCACGAGTCTCCCTCAGAATGCGACAGATTAGGCCATAGCCCACGATAACCAAGCGGTTTGGCAGACTTCACACACCTTCGAGAACTTTACATAGAACATTAAGATGTGCAGGTTTCTTCACGATGTTATTCTTCACTGTCAAAACAAGTGTTAATTAATTTGTAAGACGCACATAACTTCGAAACATTAAGGTTTTTTTTAGGCAGGATTGGAACCCCGGACCCCTCTGCGTCATAGACTGGAATAATACCACTGAACGATGACTGCTATGGACACATCATCTAGAATATGATAGAACACTTGGACTCTGGAGGCACTACCGATTTTGGCTGTGTATTTACAATGTTAACATCAAATTTCAATATGAATGTTACATACTTATATTAATAATAATTTAATATCCAGCCACCAGCGCCATCTATAACTCGCAGGCGTATGAGGTAACGTTACGCAAGCCTCAAGGATAGAGCTAGTTGGGCAACTCAAATGTCGAGTTAGGAAAGGAGCGGCGTGTCAAGGCGCCTTGGAAGTGGAAACGCGCTCCTTTCAAACGTTGGGCAATGGGATATGCCACCAAATGCCACTGTTCGCTTTTTGCTGGCCACTGATTTCGTACTAGATCAGGCTAGGTACCCAGCCTAGTAATATAGAGCAGATTATATTTTATAAACAAATCATAATGTCGATTTTTCAGTTTTAAATTTTTCCATTTAACATTAATATATGGAAGGGGGCAGAACTAGAGTCCGACTGGGGAGTTGCCACCGCCGCGCTCATAATCCACGTGAAGCAATTGTTTTGGTTAGGGAGGTGCGGTTGCCGGGTACACTTAAAGCGAGACGGCCATCTTAGTCCTCAGAAGTAATGACACCTCTACGTACGAGCTCAGATAGAACTTCAGTCTTCTGAAAATAGATGTGGATGTCCATGGGCTGCAGGGACTATTTAACGTCAGGTGGCCTGCGCGCTCGTTCGCTACTCTTTGCACGTAAAAAAAGAAGAAAATAAGTAAATAACGCTTTCGACAATTATAGACCCACTAGGACATATGAAAATATATACATGTGAATGTCATGGACACAAAGACCATATCACTAACACCCAGACCCAGAACAAAAATCTTAACCCTCTGTATGTCAAACTGGTATGGCTATAGCTAAGCCACACGGGTCGTTGGAATTGGAAAGTATTTTTTTATTGAGAATCAATGTGTTGTATTTATTGATATTTATACTTGTGTAATAATAATTACAATATTTATTTATTACAATTTTTTTATACTTGTGTAATAATAAAATCGTCAAAAGCATTTTTTTCTGTTTTAACTATTACCCATCATCATCAATCCATCAATGTTCCAGTTCCGGATCTCCTCTCAGAATGAGAAGGCCCTAGGCCACCTAACGTTAAGTGGTCACTGCCTTGAACACCCACATCTAACATCGAACAGGATTGAAGTCCTGTATGAGGTCGTAGTAGACGCGTTACTTCTCCATAGGAATCCTCGCTGTAAATGTACCCAACAAACGCACGTCTCCAACCGAAACAGAATTGCTTCACGGCGGATTATGAATTACTTCACTTTGTAGATCAGTTACAATTTGCACAAGACGGGTATGCGCGTTTCAATAAAGGTTGTGTATATATTGTGTACTAAATTTATTCTACCTCTTCTCATTATTGATAACACTACGCCAAGTTATGGATTCATAATAAAATAGAATGAACTCACTTTGAAACGTTATTTAGTAAAATAGTTCTATTTACTCCTAACTTTAAATAACATTTAAATTTTTCTTTTCATTCGTAATTCTTGAATGAGTCTAATATCCATTCATAAATACCTACTTAAGACTTAAATATAACAATTTATAATATAACCTAACCAATGTCAGTGGCATGTAACCGGTCGCAGATGTTTCTATCCTGGAGAACTAACTCGGAATGCCTCATGTGTCTGCTTCATCAGTTCATTTTAATGAAGTAGGAACTGCCAATCATGGACATCTTATGTCATCTCTTAGTGCCCACTGGACACAGGTTTTACCTAGAAAGGAAGTGACAACGGGGGCGTGGTCACCATGCCTGGCTATGTTGGTGGTAGAAATAAAGGCATAATCTATATCCTGGATTGAATATTGCACACCTATATTTACTTGAGGTATCATTTGGGAGGGGGAGAGATTTACTTAGGGTATCATACTTTTGTAACGGTAATACCCGATTCCACTAAATATGTTTTTTTAATTTGAACAACTATTAATTTGACTAAGATATAGTACACTTCTACTAAGTCCACGTGGAGGGACACAGCGGTGCTATGAAAAGACAGCAATTGGACTGCAGCAGTATCCAAATAGATCATGGTAGAGTGTACCAGGTCTCCCCTAATTTTGACGAGACGAGTTGCCCAGCAGCGGTACATAAATGGGTTGCGGCCAGATACGATAAAGAACCCACCACAGCCAAACCCCGCAAATATCTATAACCCTCTTGTTAATTTAATTCTATGAGCTAACAAAAAGTTGCAATTTAAACTTACTAAATGTCTATCTTTAGGTAACCTTCAGGGTATTACGTAAGGTGTAAGTCACTCACGGAAGTTTCTTCTAACTCAAATAATAATCTAGCTCACCTTGAGTACACGAGGACTGAGACGTAAAAGAAATAAAATCCTGGCTTAAAACATTAACCAACCAAAAGTTATAGACTAAAAATACTATTTACAACACTAAATATATATATATATACATACAAAACAAAAATGTATCAAATAAATCTATTAATTAAAAAAATAAAAAACCATAAAAAATATAAAATT
>DWKL01005188.1:0-10082 GCA_018249415.1 Phareas burnsi
TTTAAATTACAATAAAAACATTTTAACACTTTCGGTACAACATCCACAAATTAATTTTCCTATATCAGCATGCTCAATTATTATTTAAGATGTACCGGTGTCCTACACTTTTTATAATAAAAGAGCAGCAAAACGAGTGTGAAGGCCACTTGATGTGAAGCGGTCACTACAGCTCATGGACAGGCACATATCTTAACTGAAGTCCTATCTGAGGTCGTATATCGATATGTTACTATTCCTGAGGTCAATAATGGTCGCCTCGCTTCTAAGTGTACTCCATAACCATACTTTTTCAACCTGAACACAATTTTGCTTCACGGCGGATTATGAGGGTGGCGGTGGTACCTCCGTGACCGAACGTTCTACCACGTAATTTGAAGTAAGACATGTACATTTGTTCGCGTAATGACGTGAAGATTAAAACTTACATTTGAGCTCCTTGCCCTCGGGGGAGCATTTGCCCTGGTCGAGTACACACTTGATATAGGGTTCCAGGAGCCTCTTGTTGTTGATGATCTCATCAATGTCGATACCATCGTATTTGTTCGTGTACTGCTCAGCGGGCTTTGCGCTGACAGACGCAGCCAGGACTAAGCAGATCAGGACGAAGGAGTTCATTCTGGGAGCAAGGGAATTAATAAAATATTATCATTAACGTAGCGTATTAACGTACCGAGCTTGTAGCTCCATGACTGTGGAGTAGTCGATCTACCAAGATAAATCATGAACGAATCACGAAACGTTCGTAGCCCCGCTGCTTGTGTAGATCGTATCGATCTACATAGTTAAGCAACGTCCGACGTTAGGGAGAGATGCGCGCTAGTGGATACATCTTATTTGTGTTAATTGTGTTATTGTTGGTAATTAGTAGTTGTAGTAAAACAAACAAATGCCAGATAATGCCCTTATGTGTGATGTTTTGCAAGATGTCGTCGCTTATAACTGCACTGGCACTTTGTTAGTAAGCGCTCAATCTCATTATCAATAATTCTGTGTGTGCACAGTACGTAATGACATTAATAAAATAAATAAAATGGACGTAAAACTTTGTTTAAATGCCTTTCATTTATTAGGCGTTCATTGTTAGAAAATATGTTTGGTTAAAAAGAACTCGTGTTTAAAAGTACAATTGTTAATCGAATTAAATATACTTTATAATATATTCATCTAACATCATTTAGATGTCATCAAAAAGTAAAAACTATTAAAATTCTTGAAATATACAAGTTATTATTTATGATTAAACCGAATAGCAATATCTTTGTTAAGCACGTCAGTAAAATGCTATGACAAGGAAAATGTAATAAATCCATCACCGCTTTAGTACGAAATTACAAAGATTGAAATTAAGTTATGTACTCACTCTCCAGTGAGTACATAAGGACACCCACATCTAACCTCAAACAGAGAAGTCCTATTTGAGGTTGTACGTAGATTTACTACTCCTGAGGGTTAAGATGGTCGCCTCGCCGTAAGTGTACCCGGCAAGCACATCTCTCCAACCGAAACAAGAATTGCTTCACGGCGGATTATGAGGGCGGCGGTGGTACCTTCAGAGACGAACTATAGTTCTACCATCTGCTCAAATAGTACTAATTTGATTACGATATTTTTATAGTAATGAAGTATAAACAAGCATACAAACCACCTGATATAGGTGGTCACTGCCGCCCATGGACATCTGTCATAAATGCCTGAGTTCTGCCATAAACGCATTTCTATCTCTGAAGACTAAACTAGTCGCCTAGTATAAGTGTCTCTTCCTTGCCACACCCTTTATTCCAGAACACAGATAAACATTACTGTTATTTGACGGAAATATTAATATAATCTATTTCAAAAAAAAAACATAATTAAAAAAATCTTACTTTATATTGAGCTGGTACAATTGTTTGTTGTATAAAGAACGAAGGTATTGTCACACTGCAATGAATACACAGTACACCTCTGGTTTTATATAGTAACTAGATCATGGACTCCTTACTACCGCAAGTAAAGCCGAAACGGGTTTAACTATCGTATCCTTTAAGGCATCGGCCCACTACACTGCAAACGTCATGGCCGCTGCCGCATGGAAATTTCTTGAACAATAATTATTATTCATAAGTGATTTATAAATCGATTACAATAAATAAAATAATGTACGTGTAAATATAATAGTACTGGCTAGAGTTACCTGCAGTTTTTCGATTACTTGTAGTATTTTTCTGAATTATATAAAAAATATAAAAAACAAAAAAAATATATACAAAAATATAACAAACATTTATATACTTTAGTCGTGTCCGTGTACATACACATATCATATTAAAATAATTATAAGATGCGTTAATAAATTTCATAACGTGAAAGTTGGTCTTTTTCAAAAAATTGATCCATTCAACTGAAATAAACTATTCTTGCCTACACTAACAGTATGTCAAAAAAAAATATCAAAAATGCTTTATTCATTTCAAAAAGGTTAGTATACACTGTTTGCGAGGGCCCCTGTACTATCATCATGAAACGCGCCTAGCCTCACGGAATGAGAAAATCGTAGCCGATCTGTAAAATTGCTAATTGAATGAATGACAGCTATTGGCTAACTTTCATGTGTGCTTGTGTGTGTGTGTGTGTCTGTACCGATTGCTAGATTGAGTAGCAATCGTTAAGTTTTGTCGAAAAGCATGAGGTCAATTTGAAAACATCTGACACAGATTGACCACTAACATGTATCTATTTTTTTAATCTGAGGTCGTACCTAGATACGTCACTATTAATGAGAACTGATACGGTCGCCTCACTGTAAGTGTATCTGGCAATTACAGCTCTCCAGCTCCACAACTCACCGTAACACAGGTTTTGCTTCTCAGCGGATTATGAGGGCGGTGGTAGTAACTCTCCGAACGAACTAAAATTCTACCAAAACCAACCGCATTGAAATAACGTGGTGGCGTACATTTCAGACCTCACCCAAATGTGTTGAGATCCGTGCCCCGCAGTGGGAAAAGGGTTGGAGTCACTATATTGCCCATATACACTATGTTGGCTCTTTAGGTACACAACCTTAAAAACGGTTTAATTTAAATTCAGTAAAATGTGCGGATACCCCAAGTGATCGGGTAACTAAAGCTTCTTAACTTTTTGTTTCCCGTTAATTCTTTCCGTATATGTAAGCTTTTTGCGTCAGATTTTAAATGCAATAAAAAATATCGTTTTGAAGCAATGCCGAAATATTTTTTTATATTAACTATACATGTACAATAATAATCGTTGTCAATCATGTTTATGTTCAAGCGTTTAAACTTGATTAGTAAAACTGTCATTGATATTTTTTGTATTCATTAAAAAAACTTAAACTGAGCTCTTTTTATGGGCTCTTTACTGGGAAACTGTCATGTAGACGACTTGATATTAGATGGCCACTGCCCCTATTGACCCCAAATAAGACAGAAGTCCTACGTGAGTTTAACCAGCGTGGCTGCCGCAGTGAGCTAAGTGAGCACGCGATATATTAGTAGCCTTGCCACTAATTTAACTTGATAGGTGGTAGAACTATAGTCCATCCTGGGAAGTACCACCGCCGTGAAACAGTTTTTGTGTTTCGGTTGGAGAGGTGCGGTTACCGGGAACACTTACAGCTATGTATCTATGTACACACTTACATCTATGTACGACCTCAGACAGAAGTTCATAATATATGATAAAATATAGGATAAATGTAGGTGTCCATGAGCTGCAGTGACCACTTAACATTAGGTGGCCTGCACGCTCGTTTACTTCTCGAATATAAAAAAAAATAAAAAAAAGTAATACCTTTAATAAATAGTTCGTCCGAGGAGGTGCCACCGCCGCCCTCATAATCCGTTGTGAAGTATTTTTTGGGTTTTAGTTGAATAGATGTGGTTGCTGGGTACACTTACATCTGGGCGACTACCTAAGTTCTTAGGAGTAATATCGCATCTACGTACTACCTTAAATAGGACTTCAGTCCTGTTTGAGGTTAGATGTGGGCTGCATTGACCACTTAAAACATGTTGCCTGCGTGCTCGTTTGCTACTATCATCATATAAAACATAACAACCGCAATGGAGTGATTCTCCCTTCCACCATGCCGACAATAATCTATAGGTAGTAGAACAATCGTTCGTCTGGGGAAGTACCACCGCCGCCCTCATAATCTAACGCAAAGCGGTTTTCGTGCTTCGGTCGGAGAGGTGCGGTTGCCAGGCACACATAGCGAGGCGACCGTCTTAGTCCTGAGGAGTAGTGACACATCCGCATACAACCTCAAACCGAACTTCGGTTTTGTTTGAGGTTGGATGTGGGTATCCATGGGCTGCGGTGACCACTTAACATCAGGTGGCCTACACGTTCGTTTGCTACTTTAAAAAGATAAAAAAAGTATTTCTTTTATAACATAGAAGTAGCAAGCAAGCATGCAGTCCATTTGATGGTAAACGGTCACTGCTGACATGACATGACTAACCTAAAGACACCTCTAAACTCGAATTAAGACAATGTGGCCCATGTGTAAAAAGGATCCTCGTCTCCTCTGCCGAGAATGCTGTATTTATCAGATGTGAGGCTGGGGAGCAGGACTCTTCTTGAGTGGAGGCATTCACCCTTCATACTCCTTTCATTTTATTTGTTTGATGCTGGAAATTAGCTCGCGCTTTTCAATTATTCCATCTCTACCACGAATGAGAAGAAATTCTCAATCATATTTATCAAAATATGGGCGGCAGCTCAAAATATGAGCGATAAAAATTAATCAAAGTAAAGGGGTAAATGGAAGGGGGGATAATTATGTGTCATGTTTTTATGTTCCTATTTTTATTGTTCGAAACCTTCCTATTAGGATGATATCATTATCAGAAATATACAGAATGCATGTTCTGAAGTAAAAGGCGTAAAGTGAACGTGACCATACGTCCCGTTTTGGGAGGGACTGTCCCTTTTCCGATACTTTTTCTCGGTAACTCCAAGAAAGATTCGCGACGCAGAATTGTCCCGTTTTCAGCAAAGAGTCAACATTTGACTGAGTTTAACTGCATTCAATGTGCTGATAAAGATTGATAAAAGATTTTCAAAATGTAAAACAAAGGGCAAAATAAATTTTTCCAAAAAGATTTAATTTATTTCAGAGATAAATTATTTTTAAATTCTCATTAGGATAGAACTAATTGAATAAAAATGTTTTATCTGGGGCATTATTTGAAAGTGATTCTAATTATTTTAATAAATATTATGAAGGTTTTTTATTGTGACTGTAATCGTCGCCGTAACAATGTCCCGTTTTGGGTAAAAACAGAAATGGTCACTTTAAGTAAAGCGTTTTTTATAATCACAAAACATTCCGTGTGAGTCAACTTTTAAAACAATTTTGAGACAATTTTAATATTTAATATTATAAGGAAGTCTTTACGACTATTAATTCACCAGAATAGGACATCATTTTTGTGCGTGATTTAATTAAGTTTGTTTTACAGAACATAACTAGCGTAGAAGCAGCATAGAAATAACATATAGAAGTGAAAAAGAATATTCACAAAATTTTGTTCATACCCACAAGAGTACCAAACGAAACAGCACTTGCCCAGCGTGATAAGCAAGAGCCTTAGCTCTGTCAGAAAAAAACCTTAAAATGGGACTTTAATGGGTTCGTGACAATCATCCTTAGCTCTATGTATAGTATATTTGTGATAAATTTCAGCCTAACAAATATACAGCTAGAAATTTATGAGACAGTTTCTGTTATTGTGAAATATTTTCAAGACTGCTGACAGTTTTCTATTAAAAGTGCTGTATACCATTTCACCATAGAAATTGTGAGCGGGCTTGCAATCCACCTGATGATAAGTGGTCCCTGCTGTCCATAGACATTTTTTTAACTAAAACTAGCAATAGCTAGACAGGGCACCTCACGGAAAGTGGTCCCCGTCGCCTATGGACATTACCAATGTCAATACCAGAGGAGACGTCAAACCGTCACCGGCCTAGAAAGGGAACTCTTTTTGCACTTTTTTGAATAACCCCATTTCGTGATACTCCGGGAATACCTCAGGAGGAAGTAAAAAGGAACGAACCATGGAGGAACACCATGAGTCTAGCGAGTAATATGGATGGAAGCTCACCATTTGGGGGTGGTGCGATAGAGGAAGGATGGTGTGAGCACCAAATCGATCAGTTCCTCAGAGCACTCACCATTGTAAAGTCTTTAAAATGTAATAAACACTAAATAAGATAGAGGTGGGTTCGACCACAGTTGCTACCCTGACGACCAAGCATATAACCCCTGAGGACCAAATGGGGACTTGTAACTGTAGAAACGTCTCCTCATTCTGAGAGGAGACCCGTCCCAGCAGTGAAGATGATGATGATGATGATAATGAAAATGTTGATGATGATGATGGCGACGTTGAAGTATAGAAACAGAACACAGCAGTGTTTAACACTACTTTTATAGAAATAAGCGGTAGTACTTCCGTACTTTAACTACGAATGATCCTACCATCTTCAAACCTCTTTATGGTGGTGGTAGAACCATAGTTCGGCCGAAGAGATACCATCGCCGACCTCATAATCCGCCGTAAAGAAATTCTTGTGTATCGGTTAAAGAGGTGTCGTTGTCAGATGCATTTACAGTGAGGCGACTACCTTCTCGTATCTACGTATGACCACAAATAGGACTTCGGTGCAGGTTAAATTTGAGTATCCATGGGCTTCAGGGACCACTTAACAACAGATGGTTTGTAGACTCGTATGCTACTTTTCTCAAATAAAAAACGAATGAAAATAAAACAACGCGTTTAGATATACGGTAAAAAAAATTATATTTCCATTACTTTTAAATTTAACTACAACAGAAAAAAACAAATTGCTTCAAGCATCTGATCATCTCAGGTCATTCAAGCTTTCACTTCCTTCAGCCTCTCTTCGTACTTGGAGGCGTACTTCCGGGTAGGATCGTACTTATCGGAGAGCTGGTTCCAGTACTCTTCCTCGTGGTTGATGAGATGGCCGATAACACGTTTGGTGCCAGACTTCTGCACTTCGGTACATTTCTCGCAATCGTTCTCTAAGGCTTCCTGGATATGAGCTGGAAAATATACAAAGAATAATATATTTCTTTTTCATGTTTGAAGAGTACCAAACGAGCGTTCCGGCCACCTGGTTTTAAATGATCTACGCAACCAATGTCCAACCACTCATAATCTTAAACAAAACTGAATTTCTATCTGAAATCGTACGCAGATGCATCACTGCCCCTAAAGACTAAGATGGTCGCCGCGCTGTAAATGTTCTGCGGAACCACGTAATATATAATAAAATCTATTACAGCCGCTGGGCAAAGACGCCGTCAGCTGCAGTCAGATTTATTTGATAGATGGTAGAACCATAGTTCGATCGGGAAGGTATTCTGTTTTAGTCGGACAAGTCCACACTTGTTGCCGAACACACCTACAAGCGAGGCAATCACATATGACCTCAGGAGTAGTGACTAATCTACGTACGACTTCAGATAAGACATCAATCATGTTTGAGGTTATCTGTGGTCCATGGTTATATGTGCCCATGGGGTCCAGTAAATTAACATCAGGCCACCTGCGCGCTCGTTGACAACTCTTCAAATATAAAAAATATAGGTGTAATAATATAAAAGTAATTGTAAAGTAGGTTTCTTTGTTGTTTCCGAATGAAATGCAAACGTTCGGTATACCAATATGTATTGAGTATGCTTAGAGTTATTTGCATTGGAACTGGGCAAATATTGTTGTGCATTTTCTTAGCTTATGTCAAGGTTTTCGCTGACGCATATTGATCTTCGCCTGAGTCTGTGAGCCTACAGGTAAAATCACGAAAGATACTATTTATTAATATTTATTTTTAACGTATAATAATGAAGCCTTTGAAGTCGAAATGGAGAGACATCTAGCTAGAATAGAGAACGCACGGTTGACGAGCCATGCTGTAGTATGGAAAGGATCCGAGGTTAAAAGACGGGGAAAACCCTCAAGAAGATTGGTCGATGATATCGAAAATATAGCTGGAGCTGAATGGCAAATAAAGGCGAGAGTTAGAAATGGATTAAAGTGGACGAGACTCACCCTATATTAGGCTTCTCATTCGAATAATTGAAATATAGATAGGAATTTTTAAAATTTACTTAATATTATAAAATATTGTAATAGAGGACATAATAAATAAATTGATTAGATGTAACTAGTGATGATTTTAAATGTAAATATATATTGTAAAACTGTATGAAAATGAAAAAGAATATAAGGTTCATTTACTTATTTTATGAGCCTTTATTATTTTGAATAAGCGGAATCTTTCGGAAAACAAACAATGTGAAAGAGGATGATGAAGTTCGAGCTAATCGTAAAACTTATTGACGCAATCTACAATCTATACCCGTTATCAAAACTGAGATTGACTGACATCTAGAACTCAAAATTAATTTACATGTCTGCTTGTCCAGGAATCAAATCTGGATGCATCTGCGTATCAGACAAGTACGGTAAATTCACTATGCGGTTCGTAGACTCCGTATGTTATTGGCTATATGTTGAAAACTGTTAACTGTTTAAGTCCACTGTGAGAGGCAATGTTTTTATCTTTGAAGGTTTATTCTCAGTGTGTGTGTCATTATGATATTCATACATATAGATTAATACACGGAGTTCTAGCATCATGCTACGAATGTACCAAACGTTTTTTCACGACCAACCCCTAAAGAAGAAAAGTTATCAATTCGTTTGAATCTTTGTTGTTTGTTCAACAATTTCTCGGTGTTTTTTCAACCGACTGAGATCATTTAAACCGGATCGTGTGAAGCAAGGTCCGCGGTAAATTGAAAATCTTTCATGGAATATCCATAGGATTACGAAGACAATTGTGATCAAGGGAAATGTGAGCGGCGAATTTTTATAGCATAGATGTAGAAAAATGAGCAATCAATCAATTTGATAGTAAATGGTTATTGTGACCCATGGACACGTGTTTTAAGCCCAAATAGAATTGAATTCCTATCTGAGGTCAGCCACTGATGCTTTACTATCCCTGAGAACTACTTTGGAAATGTGTCAATTTTTATCTCCCTTACCACATCCCTCAAACCATACAGTAGCGTTCAACTCTGTTTGTATAAGACAGAAATAAGTATCGTCCAGCTCTGTTTGTATAAGACCGAAATAAGTAGCATTTAACTCTGTTTGTATAAAACAGAAATAAGGGTGACGAGGGTGCCCTCGGAATCGAACCACGACGGATTCTATTTTCAAAACAATATATTTAATCAACGTTCTATTTACGTTATATCTTACTTTTATTTTTTTAAATCAGTGGTAGGTAGTGGAGTGATTTTAAAATATATTTTATTTTTTGTTATTAGGTGATAGAACTATAGTTTACTTACTAGGTTCCTCCGAGGAGGTACTCTCCGTTATTATAATCCGTTGTGAATCAGTTTCTGTATTACGGTTGGAGAGGAGTGGTTATCGGGTACACTTTCAGTGAAGGGTCCATCTCAGTCTTAAGGAATAACAGCTATGCCGTCAAGCAGGACTTCAGTCAAAAATCATTTCTCAGGAATAGTAACGTAATGACTTCAGGTAGGAGTTCGGTCGAAGAAAAAGTTTTAATAGATGCACTTACATTTCAGTTCCTTTCCGTCTGGCGAGCATTTGCCCTCATCCAAGATGCACTTGATGTACGGGATCAAGAGTCGTCGGTTGCTCAGGATCTCGTCCAGATTGATGTTGTCCCACCTGTCGGTGTAGCGTCCTTCTGGCCGGGCGAGAGCCATAGCCATAAGAGCGAAAAGGCAGAACACGATGCAGGTCCTCATCTTGAGAATTGATTTGCTGGAATATTGTTTTGTTCATTTATTTAATTTTTTTTATGTTTGACGAGTAGCAAACGAGCGTGCATGCTATCTGATGTTAAGTAGTCACTGCCGCCCATGAACATCCACATATAACTCAAACAAAACTGGAGTTCTATCTGAAGTCATATGTAGATGCGTCCCTACTCCTGAGGACTATGATGGTCGCCTCGCCATATGTGTGCCTGGCAACCGCACCTCTCCAACCGAA